>OY723390.1:5878425-5953345 GCA_963210295.1 Ophion ellenae | reverse complement strand
GGGGTCGACTGAAGTGGATTGAAATAATCTGTTTAATCCTAAAATACTTTTGAGCGTCGAACTGAGAAATGAGAGATAAATCTTATTCTCTGGGGTGGAAAACATTCCATGCAGTTGAAGAGCTGTGTAGCAACGCTCTTTGTTAGATCGGGTGATGTTGAAATGTAGTTGGAGTGCGTCCCATTGATCGAGAATCACATCTATAGCCTGGAGTCTCACCAACCACCTCGTTTTCGAGAGTTGAACGATTTTTTTCGGTGTTTTCCCCTCGAGCGTTCGATATACATGGGCATATTCTAGTTGTCGCTTGGTGCTCACCGAAAACCACGAGTGCGTTTCACGAACCATAAAGTCAAGATGTCTCGGTAAAACTTTGCAGGCTTCCTCAGCTGCGAGATGCAGCGAGTGGCATATGCATTTGATAACCACGAGATCGGGATTGATGGCCCGAAAAATCGTCGAAACGGAATGATGTGCGCCAATGTTCACATTTGCTCCGTCAACTCCGAGGCCCAGGAGTTTATCGTGGTTTAAACGATCGGCCTTGAGTTGGTTAAGAATCGCTGCTCCAATTGCATCCGCGGTCCCTTCTCTCATTGCAATGAGACGGTAAAATGTTGTGACAATTTTTTTTTCAGATGGCTGAAGTAGCGGATCATCACACATAGAATTTTTTTAGTATCGATCGTCGTTCATTCATCGATAATTAGAGAGAAATATGAATTTCCGACGTCTTCGAGAAGATCTTCCAGGATGCACGGCGATGATACATTTTTTATAAGCGCTGCGCACTTCGTCCGGTGTAATTGAATATCCTGTAGAACTTCGGAATCTTTATCAAGGCCCTTAATCACTAGAGAGAGATGGTCGACAGAGTTCATCGAGCCGTGCTCGGCAACATAAGTAGCCAGTTTTAACTCGGCTGCCTTTCGCTGTTGGGTAAGCGTGATTTTCGCAAATTTGTCGATTTTCGGTAAAGTGCGAAGAATTTGCTCATTTTTCACATACTGTTCATGCTTGGTCGTCGCAGCATGGGTAGTCAAACTCTTCTTGTGTGCGATGAGGATCGTTTTGCACGACGTGCAAAAAGCTTTTGTTGAAACCCCGTCCGGCGATGGGTTTAGCCAATCCATATTGTTGAAAAAAGCACCTTAGCATGCTTACAATGTACAGTACATACTCGTAGTATGTACAGTACAGTACAGTGCTATGACGCAATTTTCGGTATCAACCTCGTAACAAGGCTTTGTACGCACAAGTTGCTGCATACGGAGCAACAATCATATAAAAAATGACAATGGATTCGTGTGTCGAAGTATTACATTGTAGTCGTATCCTGAATCTACAACTCTGGGGTGCTTTAGCCAACAGTGAGTTGTGAATCAATTCCAAATAGAAAATTGCCTACATGATACGCGAATTATGGTACGACAACAACTTTTTAATATAGTTTTCTCTCTGTGTAACAGAATCTGCGAAAAGTTTGAAGGCTTGAACGTAGTTCATACTATTGTGGTACCACTGACCTTTAAATAACGGTTCACGCTCCCAACTAACTACGTATTTTTGCACGTATGTTTTCTTATTTTGATCTTTTGGCATTTTCTATTTTTTGGCACACACTGTTATGATCATGTTATGTTGAAAACAACGAGGAAAACATCGATCATGTAATGATAAAAAAATGCTATCGGAAAAAATAACTGCGTTCGGTGTATCGCTCCCTATCGGTTTTTGTCCACATAACACAATTCATTTGCTTACCACTAGATGGCATTGCCATAGTGTATATATATATATATATATATATATATATATATATATATATATATATATATATATACAGGGTGATCCAGAATAGGTGTAACAGCGGGAAATGCCGGGTTCAGCAGGTTACTCCGAAGATTTCTACCGAGCCGTTTTCTTTTTTTCGCCTCCGTCATCAAATGGGAAGCATTAGAAAATAGGCGTTCGATCTTCGAAAATAACGCTCGAATCCGCCATGTTGGACGATCGGAAAGGGCAGAAGAGTAGACGAAGGGCCACGAAGTCGTAGCCGACGTCAAGACGGTTCTGCGGAACAGCAGCGTTTGACAAATGCCAGCGCGCATGATCTGACGTTTAGCGAATCATTCGCTACGTTGCCTGTCAACCTATTCGGCCCGGGAATCGTGACACACGATTTGACGTTTCACCTATCGTCTGCTATCGTTCGGCGTATTGCGTACCAAAGCGTGAAGCGCGCCGCAATTAATGACATTTACGAATTTTGCCGCGATTATCCATCGAGAGCGCCTGTTCTTTTTGCTTCCTTAAGAAATAAAAATTAACAAAACCAAAGAATTGTCAATGATTATCGAATTTCGATATACCGAGCGATTTTTCTTGCGTATTGAAAAAAAATTCAACCGTAAGTTTTTATTAACAAACTCTCAATAACTTGACGCTACACTTTCGAGAATTGGATATTTTCGGGATTTCATTTCTCATTCGACCACTCCGTTCAGTATCATAGTCGGATTGATCTCCAAAAATACATTTTTCTGTACGAATATCATCTCAAAGTGTGTTCGAGCTGGGTTAGGAAACATGAGAAGAAGCTTTCCATTTCCTCATTCGGGAAGACGAAATCAGTCGGTTCCGGCAGACGAAAATCGATACGGCGTTTTCTTAGGATTGAAAATAGATGACAAGATGTTCTGCACCGCCTGAGATACAATTTTGCACGTACCGATACGGGTTGATTCTGGAAATCCGAAAGCGTTGCGACTCTGTTTGCGGTTTCTCTTAAGGGGTAACACCACTCGAGCGGCGGAAAAAGAGGCCTAACTTTGACAATTTATTTTGGCAGTATGAAAAAAGGAATAGGATTTCTTATGAGAGGGTTTATGTAAGACATATTAAAGTATGTAAAAATTATCGTAATTTTCATACAAAATAGCGACGACAGAGCCCATCTTGAAAAACTTGTTTTTCAAACTGAGAGGCCGGAATACGCGAACCCTTTGCATGAATCGATTTGAATTTTGATCGCAGCTTCATAATTATATTCTCTTGGGCGCACGTAGCCGTTGTTTTAAATTAAATGTAAACTTTTTTTTCTAAACAATTTATCGCTTATCTTTTGGGCAAGAAATCGATTTATTTCTTTCAATGTCCGCCATTTTTTCAAAATTTGATCGAAAAATTCCTACGTCGTCCCATAGAGAATGTAATTGTGAAGCTACTATCAACATTTCAAATCGATCCGTAGCAAAGGTGTTCAAGTACTCCGTTCTCCCAGATTTAAAAAAACTTGTTTTTCAAGATGGGCTCGGTCGCCATTTTGCATGAAAATTATAATACGTTTTTATTTCCTTTAGTATGTGTTAAATAAACCCTCTCAAAAGAAATCCTATCCTTTTGTCAAACTCCCAAAATAAATTGTCAAATTTAGGCCTTATTTTCTGCCGCGAGAGTGGTGTTACCCCTTAAGAAAATTAGAACACCAGCATTATGTAAAGGGTCAACATTTGTGGTACTTTATAATGAAATGTTATTTATTTATTCATTTCACCTGCGATCAGAGCAAATGGGCAATTCATGCTGTGCTGCAAGCTGCGACTAGGGGCAGTAATATCGGGAACGTCCGATCGAGGCCCCGAGAACCATTCCAAGCACCGATTTTATCTTTGTTAAATAAACAATGCTCCTACCGTCGATCTCGCACCATCGTCAGACTTCTCGACCCATTTTGACCGGAAGTAAGATAAAATCGGAGACGATTTCGGGGCAGTAATATCGAGAATTTCCGATCGAGGCCACGGAAACTATTCCGAGCAGTGATTTTATCTTTGTTAAATAAACAATGATCCAATCGTCGTTCTCGCTGCATCGTCAGACTTCTCGGCCCATTGTGACCGGAAGTAAGATAAAATCGGAGACGAATTCGGGGTAGCAATATCGGGAACGTCCGAGCAAGGCCCCGAGAAACATTCCGAGCACCGATTTTATCTTTGTTAAATGAACAATGCTCCTACCGTCGGTCTCGAAGCATCGTCAGACTTCTCGACCCATTCTGACAGGAAGTAAGATAAAATCGGAAACGAATGAGGGGCAGTAATATCGGGAACGCCCGATCGAGGCCCCGAGAACCATTCCGAGCACCGATTTTATCTTTGTTTAATAAACAATGCTCCTACCGTCGTTCCCGCAGCATCGTCAGACTTCTCGTCCAATTCTGACCGGAAGTAAGATAAAATCGGAGACGACTTCGGGGCAGTACTATCGGGAATGTTCGCTCGAGGCCCCGAGAACCATACCGAGCACCGATTTTATCGTTGTTTAGTAAACATTGCTCCTACCGACGTTCCCGCAGCATCGTCAGACTTCTCGACCGATTCTGACCGGAAGAAAGATAAAATCGGAGACGACTTTGGGGCAGTAACATCGGTAATGTTCGCTGGAGGCCCGGAGAACCATTCCGAGCACCGATTTTATCTTTGTTAAATAAACAATACTCCAATCGTTGTTCTCGCTGCATCGTCAGACTTCTCGGCCCATTCTGACCGGAAGTAAGATAAAATCGGAGACGAATTCGGGGCAGTAATATCGGGAACGTCCGATCGAGGCCCCGAGAACCATTGCGAGCCCCGATTTTATCTTTGTTAAATAGACAATGCTCCTACCGTCGTTCCCGCAGCATCGTCAGACTTCTCGACCAATTCTGACCGGAACTAAGATGAAATCCGAGACGACTTCGGGGCAGTAATATCGGGAATGTTCGCTCGAGACCCCGAGAACCATTCCGAGCACCGATTTTATCTTTGTTAAGTAAACAATGCTCCTACCGTCGATCTCGCACCATCGTCAGACTTCTCGACCCATTTTGACCGGAAGTAAGATAAAATCGGAGACGATTTCGGGGCAGTAATATCGGGAATTTCCGATCGAGGCCCCGAAAACTATTCCGAGCACTGATTTTATCTTTGTTAAATAAACAATGATCCAATCGTCGTTCTCGCTGCATCGTCAGACTTCTCGGCCCATTCTGACCGGAAGTAAGATAAAATCGGAGACGAATTCGGGGTAGCAATATCGGGAACGTCCGAGCAAGGCTTCGAGAAACATTCCGAGCACCGATTTTATCTTTGTTAAATGAACAATGCTCCTACCGTCGGTCTCGCAGCATCGTCAGACTTCTCGACCCATTCTCACAGGAAGTAAGATAAAATCGGAAACGAATTCGGGGCAGTAATAACGGGAACGTCCGATCGAGGCCCCGAGAACCATTCCGAGCACCGATTTTATCTTTGTTAAATAAACAATGCTCCTACCGTCGTTCCCGCAGCATCGTCAGACTTCTCGACCAATTCTGACCGGAAGTAAGATAAAATCGGAGACGACTTCGGGGCAGTAATATCGGGAATGTTCGCTCGAGGCCCCGAGAACCATTCCGAGCACCGATGTTATCTGTGTTTAGTAAACAATGCTCCTACCGTCGTTCCCGCAGCATCGTCAGACTTCTCGACCCATTCTGACCGTAAGTAAGATAAAATCGGAGACGACTTTGGGGCAGTAATATCGGGAATGTTCGCTCGAGGCCCCGAGAACCATTCCGAGCACCGATTTTATCTTTGTTAAATAACCAATGCTCCAATCGTTGTTCTCTCTGCATCGTCAGACTTCTCGGCCCATTCTGACCGGAAGTAAGATAAAATCGGAGACGAATTCGGGGCAGTAATATCGGGAATGTTCGCTCGAGGCCCCGAGAACCATTCCGAGCACTGATTTGATCTTTGTTAAATAAACAATGCTCCAATCGTCGTTCTCGCTGCATCGTCAGAGTTCTCGGCCCATTCTGACCGGAAGTAAGATAAAATCGGAGACGAATTCGGGGTAGCAATATCTGGAACGTCCGAGCAAGGCCCCGAGAAACATTCCGAGCACCGATTTTATCTTTGTTAAATGAACAATGCTCCTACCGTCGGTCTCGCAGCATCGTTAGACTTCTCAACCCATTCTGACAGGAAGTAAGATAAAATCGGAGACGAAGTCGGGGCAGTAATATCGGGAACGTCCGATCGAGGCCCCAATAACCATTCCGAGCACCGATTTTATCTTTGTTAAATAAACAATGCTCCTACCGTCGTTCCCGCAGCATCGTCAGACTTCTCGACCTATTCTGACCGGAAGTAAGATAAAATCGGAGACGACTTCCGGCCAGTAATATCGGGAATGTTCTCTCGAGGCCCCGAGAACCACTCCGAGCACCGATTTAATCTTTGTTAAATAAACAATGCTTCAATCGTCGTTCTCGCTGCATCGTCAGACTTCTCGGCCCATTCTGACAGGAAGTAAGATAAAATCGGAGACGAATTCGGGGTCGTAATATCGGGAACGTCCGAGCGAGGCCCCGAGAAACATTCCGAGCACCGATTTTATCTTTGTTAAATAAACAATGCTCCTACCGTCGTTCCCGCAGCATCGTCAGACTTCTCGACCCATTCTGACCGGAAGTAAGATAAAATCGGAGACGACTTCGGGGCAGTAATATCGGGAATGTTCGCTCGAGGCCCCGAGAACCATTCCGAGCACCGATTTTATCTTTGTTAAATAAACAATGCTCTAATCGTCGTTCTCGCTGCATCGTCAGACTTCTCTGCCCATTCTGACCGGAAGTAAGATAAAATCGGAGACGAATTCGGGGTAGCAATATCTGGAACGTCCGAGCAAGGCCCCGAGAAACATTCCGAGCACCGATTTTATCTTTGTTAAATGAACAATGCTCCTACCGTCGGTCTCGCAGCATCGTTAGACTTCTCGACCCATTCTGACAGGAAGTAAGATAAAATCGGAGACGAAGTCGGGGCAGTAATATCGGGAACGTCCGATCGAGGCCCCAAGAACCATTCCGAGCACCGATTTTATCTTTGTTATATAAACAATGCTCCTACCGTCGTTCCCGCAGCATCGTCAGACTTCTCGACCTATTCTGACCGGAAGTAAGATGAAATCGGAGACGACTTCGGGGCAGTAATATCGGGAATGTTCTCTCGAGGCCCCGAGAACCATTCCGAGCACCGATTTTATCTTTGTTAAATAAACAATGCTCCTACCGTCGGTCTCGCTGCATCGTCAGACTTCTCGGCCCATTCTGACAGGAAGAAAGATAAAATCGGAGACGAATTCGGGGCAGTAATATCGGGAACGTCCGATCGAGGCCCCAAGAACCATTCCGAGCACCGATTTTATCTTTGTTAAATAAACAATGCTCCTACCGTCGTTCCCGCAGCATCGTCAGACTTCTCGACCCATTCTGACCGGAAGTAAGATAAAATCGGAGACGACTTCGGGGCAGTAATATCGGGAATGTTCGCTCGAGGCCCCGAGAACCATTCCGAGCACCGATTTTATCTTTGTTAAATAAACAATGCTCTAATCGTCGTTCTCGCTGCATCGTCAGACTTCTCTGCCCATTCTGACCGGAAGTAAGATAAAATCGGAGACGAATTCGGGGTAGCAATATCTGGAACGTCCGAGCAAGGCCCCGAGAACCATTCCGAGCACCGATTTTATCTTTGTTAAATGAACAATGCTCCTACCGTCGGTCTCGCAGCATCGTTAGACTTCTCGACCCATTCTGACAGGAAGTAAGATAAAATCGGAGACGAAGTCGGGGCAGTAATATCGGGAACGTCCGATCGAGGCCCCAAGAACCATTCCGAGCACCGATTTTATCTTTGTTATATAAACAATGCTCCTACCGTCGTTCCCGCAGCATCGTCAGACTTCTCGACCTATTCTGACCGGAAGTAAGATGAAATCGGAGACGACTTCGGGGCAGTAATATCGGGAATGTTCTCTCGAGGCCCCGAGAACCATTCCGAGCACCGATTTTATCTTTGTTAAATAAACAATGCTCCAATCGTCGTTCTCGCTGCATCGTCAGACTTCTCGGCCCATTCTGACAGGAAGTAAGATAAAATCGGAGACGAATTCGGGGTCGTAATATCGGGAACGTCCGAGCGAGGCCCCGAGAAACATTCCGAGCACCGATTTTATCTTTGTTAAATAAACAATGCTCCTACCGTCGGTCTCGCAGCATTGTCAGACTTCTCGACCCATTCATACCGGAAGTAAGATACAATCGGCGACGACTTCGGGGCAGTAATATCGGAAATGTTCGCTCGAGGCCCCGAGAACCATTCCGAGCACCGATTTTATCTTTGTTAAATAAACAATGCTCCTACCGTCGTTCCCTCAGCATCGTCAGACTTCTCGACCCATTCTGACCGGAAGTAAGATAAAATCGGAGACGACTTCCGGCCAGTAATATCGGGAATGTTCTCTCGAGGCCCCGAGAACCACTCCGAGCACCGATTTTATCTTTGTTAAATAAACAATGCTCCAATCGTCGTTCTCGCTGCATCGTCAGACTTCTCGGCCCATTCTGACAGGAAGTAAGATAAAATCGGAGACGAATTCGGGGTCGTAATATCGGGAACGTCCGAGCGAGGCCCCGAGAAACATTCCGAGCACCGATTTTATCTTTGTTAAATAAACAATGCTCCTACCGTCGGTCTCGCTGCATCGTCAGACTTCTCGGCCCATTCTGACATGAAGTAAGATAAAATCGGAGACGAATTCGGGGCAGTAATATCGGGAACGTCCGATCGAGGCCCCAAGAACCATTCCGAGCACCGATTTTATCTTTGTTAAATAAACAATCCTTCTACCGTCGTTCCCGCAGCATCGTCAGACTTCTCGACCCATTCTGACCGGAAGTAAGATAAAATCGGAGACGACTTCGGGGCAGTAATATCGGGAATGTTCGCTCGAGGCCCCGAGAACCATTCCGAGCAACGATTTTATCTTTGTTAAATAAACCATGCTCTAATCGTCGTTCTCGCTGCATCGTCAGACTTCTCTGCCCATTCTGACCGGAAGTAAGATAAAATCGGAGACGAATTCGGGGTAGCAATATCTGGAACGTCCGAGCAAGACCCCGAGAAACATTCCGAGCACCGATTTTATCTTTGGTAAATGAACAATGCTCCTACCGTCGGTCTCGCAGCATCGTTAGACTTCTCGACCCATTCTGACAGGAAGTAAGATAAAATCGGAGACGACTTCGGGGCAGTAATATCGGGAATGTTCGCTCGAGGCCCCGAGAACCAATCCGAGCACCGATTTTATCTTTGTTAAATAAACAATGCTCCAATCGTCGTTCTCGCTGCATCGTCAGACTTCTCGGCCCATTCTGACAGGAAGTAAGATAAAATCGGAGACGAATTCGGGGTCGTAATATCGGGAATTTCCGATCGAGGCCCCGAAAACTATTCCGAGCACTGATTTTATCTTTGTTAAATGAACAATGCTCCAATCGTCGTTCTCGCTGCATCGTCAGACTTCTCGGCCCATTCTGACCGGAAGTAAGATAAAATCGGAGACGAATGCGGGGCAGTAATATCGGGAATTTCCGATCGAGGCCCCGAAAACTATTCCGAGCACTGATTTTATCTTTGTTAAATAAACAATGATCCAATCGTCGTTCTCGCTGCATCGTCAGACTTCTCGGCCCATTCTGACCGGAAGTAAGATAAAATCGGAGACGAATTCGGGGTAGCAATATCGGGAACGTCCGAGCAAGGCCCCGAGAAACATTCCGAGCACCGATTTTATCTTTGTTAAATGAACAATGCTCCTACCGTCGGTCTCGAAGCATCGTCAGACTTCTCGACCCATTCTGACAGGAAGTAAGATAAAATCGGACACGAATTAGGGGCAGTAATATCGGGAACGTCCGATCGAGGCCCCGAGAACCATTCCGAGCACCGATTTTATCTTTGTTTAATAAACAATGCTCCTACCGTCGTTCCCGCAGCATCGTCAGACTTCTCGTCCAATTCTGACCGGAAGTAAGATAAAATCGGAGATGACTTTGGGGCAGTAACATCGGGAATGTTCGCTCGAGGCCCCGAGAACCATTCCGAGCACCGATTTTATCTTTGTTTAGTAAACATTGCTCCTACCGTCGGTCCCGCAGCATCGTCAGACTTCTCGGCCCATTCTGACCGGAAGTAAGATAAAATCGGAGACGAATTCGGGGTAGCAATATCGGGAACGTCCGAGCAAGGCCCCGAGAAACATTCCGAGCAAGGCGTGCAACGTCCGTGCAAGGCCCCGAGAAACATTCCGAGCACCGATTTTATCTTTGTTAAATGAACAATGCTCCTACCGTCGGTCTCGCAGCATCGTCAGACTTCTCGACCCATTCTGACAGGAAGTAAGATAAAATCGGAAACGAATTCGGGGCAGTAATATCGGGAACGTCCGATCGAGGCCCCGAGAACCATTCCGAGCACCGATTTTATCTTTGTTAAATAAACAATGCTCCTACCGTCGTTCCCGCAGCATCGTCAGACTGCTCGACCAATTCTGACCGGAAGTAAGATAAAATCGGAGACGACTTCGGGGCAGTAATATCGGGAATGTTCGCTCGAGGCCCCGAGAACCATTCCGAGCACCGATTTTATCTGTGTTTAGTAAACAATGCTCCTACCGTCGTTCCCGCAGCATCGTCAGACTTCTCGACCCATTCTGACCGGAAGTAAGATAAAATCGGAGACGACTTTGGGGCAGTAATATCGGGAATGTTCGCTCGAGGCCCCGAGAACCATTCCGAGCACCGATTTTATTTTTGTTAAATAACCAATGCTCCAATCGTTGTTCTCGCTGCATCGTCAGACTTCTCGGCCCATTCTGACCGGAAGTAAGATAAAATCGGAGACGAATTCGGGTCAGTAATATCGGGAATGTTCGCTCGAGGCCCCGAGAACCATTCCGAGCACTGATTTGATCTTTGTTAAATAAACAATGCTCCAATCGTCGTTCTCGCTGCATCGTCAGACTTCTCGGCCCATTCTGACCGGAAGTAAGATAAAATCGGAGACGAATTCGGGGTCGTAATATCGGGAACGTCCGAGCGAGGCCCCGAGAAACATTCCGAGCACCGATTTTATCTTTGTTAAATAAACAATGCTCCTACCGTCGGTCTCGCTGCATCGTCAGACTTCTCGGCCCATTCTGACAGGAAGTAAGATAAAATCGGAGACGAATTCGGGGCAGTAATATCGGGAACGTCCGATCGAGGCCCCAAGAACCATTCCGAGCACCGATTTTATCTTTGTTAAATAAACAATGCTCCTACCGTCGTTCCCGGAGCATCGTCAGACTTCTCGACCCATTCTGACCGGAAGTAAGATAAAATCGGAGACGACTTCGGGGCAGTAATATCGGGAATGTTCGCTCGAGGCCCCGAGAACCATTCCGAGCACCGATTTTATCTTTGTTAAATAAACAATGCTCTAATCGTCGTTCTCGCTGCATCGTCAGACTTCTCTGCCCATTCTGACCGGAAGTAAGATAAAATCGGAGACGAATTCGGGGTAGCAATATCTGGAACGTCCGAGCAAGGCCCCGAGAAACATTCCGAGCACCGATTTTATCTTTGGTAAATGAACAATGCTCCTACCGTCGGTCTCGCAGCATCGTTAGACTTCTCGACCCATTCTGACAGGAAGTAAGATAAAATCGGAGACGAAGTCGGGGCAGTAATATCGGGAACGTCCGATCGAGGCCCCAAGAACCATTCCGAGCACCGATTTTATCTTTGTTAAATAAACAATGCTCCTACCGTCGTTCCCGCACCATCGTCAGACTTCTCGACCTATTCTGACCGGAAGTAAGATGAAATCGGAGACGACTTCGGGGCAGTAATATCGGGAATGTTCTCTCGAGGCCCCGAGAACCATTCCGAGCACCGATTTTATCTTTGTTAAATAAACAATGCTCCAATCGTCGTTCTCGCTGCATCGTCAGACTGCTCGGCCCATTCTGACAGGAAGTAAGATAAAATCGGAGACGAATTCGGGGTCGTAATATTCGGAATTTCCGATCGAGGCCCCGAAAACTATTCCGAGCACTGATTTTATCTTTGTTAAATGAACAATGCTCCAATCGTCGTTCTCGCTGCATCGTCAGACTTCTCGGCCCATTCTGACCGGAAGTAAAATAAAATCGGAGACGAATTCGGGGCAGTAATATCGGGAATTTCCGATCGAGGCCCCGAAAACTATTCCGAGCACTGATTTTATCTTTGTTAAATAAACAATGATCCAATCGTCATTCTCGCTGCATCGTCAGACTTCTCGGCCCATTCTGACCGGAAGTAAGATAAAATCGGAGACGAATTCGGGGTAGCAATAACGGGAACGTCCGAGCAAGGCCCCGAGAAACATTCCGAGCACCGATTTTATCTTTGTTAAATGAACAATGCTCCTACCGTCGGTCTCGAAGCATCGTCAGACTTCTCGACCCATTCTGACAGGAAGTAAGATAAAATCGGACACGAATTAGGGGCAGTAATATCGGGAACGTCCGATCGAGGCCCCGAGAACCATTCCGAGCACCGATTTTATCTTTGTTTAATAAACAATGCTCCTACCGTCGTTCCCGCAGCATCGTCAGACTTCTCGTCCAATTCTGACCGGAAGTAAGATAAAATCGGAGACGACTTTGGGGCAGTAACATCGGGAATGTTCGCTCGAGGCCCCGAGAACCATTCCGAGCACCGATTTTATCTTTGTTTAGTAAACATTGCTCCTACCGTCGGTCCCGCAGCATCGTCAGACTTCTCGGCCCATTCTGACCGGAAGTAAGATAAAATCGGAGACGAATTCGGGGTAGCAATATCGGGAACGTCCGAGCAAGGCCCCGAGAAACATTCCGAGCAAGGCGTGCAACGTCCGTGCAAGGCCCCGAGAAACATTCCGAGCACCGATTTTATCTTTGTTAAATGAACAATGCTCCTACCGTCGGTCTCGAAGCATCGTCAGACTTCTCGACCCATTCTGACAGGAAGTAAGATAAAATCGGACACGAATTAGGGGCAGTAATATCGGGAACGTCCGATCGAGGCCGCGAGAACCATTTCGAGCACCGATTATATCTTTGTTTAATAAACAATGCTCCTACCGTCGTTCCCGCAGCATCGTCAGACTGCTCGTCCAATTCTGACCGGAAGTAAGATAAAATCGGAGACGACTTCGGGGCAGTACTATCGGGAATGTTCGCTTGAGGCCCCGAGAACCATTCCGAGTACCGATTTTATCTTTGTTTAGTATACATTGCTCCTACCGTCGTTCCCGCAGCATCGTCAGACTTCTCGACCCATTCTGACCGGAAGTAAGATAAAATCGGAGACGAATTCGGGGTAGCAATATCGGGAACGTCCGTGCAAGGCCCCGAGAAACATTCCGAGCACCGATTTTATCTTTGTTAAATGAACAATGCTCCTACCGTCGGTCTCGCAGCATCGTCAGACTTCTCGACCCATTCTGACAGGAAGTAAGATAAAATCGGAAACGAATTCGGGGCAGTAGTATCGGGAACGTCCGATTGAGGCCCCGAGAACCATTCCGAGCACCGATTTTATCTTTGTTAAATAAACAATGCTCCTACCGTCGTTCCCGCAGCATCGTCAGACTTCTCGACCAATTCTGACCGGAAGTAAGATAAAATCGGAGACGACTTCGGGGCAGTAATATCGGGAATTTTCGCTCGAGGCCCCGAGAACCATTCCGAGCACCGATTTTATCTGTGTTTAGTAAACAATGCTCCTACCGTCGTTCCCGCAGCATCGTCAGACTTCTCGACCCATTCTGACCGGAAGTAAGATAAAATCGGAGACGAAATCGGGGTCGTAATATCGGGAACGTCCGAGCGAGGCCCCGAGAAACATTCCGAGCACCGATTTTATCTTTGTTAAATAAACAATGCTCCTACCGTCGGTCTCGCAGCATTGTCAGACTTCTCGACCCATTCTCACCGGAAGTAAGATAAAATCGGCGACGACTTCGGGGCAGTAATATCGGGAATGTTCGCTCGAGGCCCCGAGAACCATTCCGAGCACCGATTTTATCTGTGTTTAGTAAACAATGCTCCTACCGTCGTTCCCGCAGCATCGTCAGACTTCTCGACCCATTCTGACCGGAAGTAAGATAAAATCGGAGACGACTTTGGGGCAGTAATATCGGGAATGTTCGCTCGAGGCCCCGAGAACCATTCCGAGCACCGATTTTATTTTTGTTAAATAACCAATGCTCCAATCGTTGTTCTCGCTGCATCGTCAGACTTCTCGGCCCATTCTGACCGGAAGTAAGATAAAATCGGAGACGAATTCGGGTCAGTAATATCGGGAATGTTCGCTCGAGGCCCCGAGAACCATTCCGAGCACTGATTTGATCTTTGTTAAATAAACAATGCTCCAATCGTCGTTCTCGCTGCATCGTCAGACTTCTCGGCCCATTCTGACCGGAAGTAAGATAAAATCGGAGACGAATTCGGGGTAGTAATATCTGGAACGTCCGAGCAAGGCCCCGAGAAACATTCCGAGCACCGATTTTATCTTTGTTAAATGAACAATGCTCCTACCGTCGGTCTCGCAGCATCGTTAGACTTCTCGACCCATTCTGACAGGAAGTAAGATAAAATCGGAGACAAAGTCGTGGCAGTAATATCGGGAACGTCCGATCGAGGCCCCAAGAACCATTCCGAGCACCGATTTTATCTTTGTTAAATAAACAATGCTCCTACCGTCGTTCCCGCAGCATCGTCAGACTTCTCGACCAATTCTGACCGGAAGTAAGATGAAATCGGAGACGACTTCGGGGCAGTAATATCGGGAATGTTCTCTCGAGGCCCCGAGAACCATTCCGAGCACCGATTTTATCTTTGTTAAATAAACAATGCTCCAATCGTCGTTCTCGCTGCATCGTCAGACTTCTCGGCCCATTCTGACAGGAAGTAAGATAAAACCGGAGACGAATTCGGGGTCGTAATATCGGGAACGTCCGAGCGAGGCCCCGAAAAACATTCCGAGCACCGATTTTATCTTTTTAAAATAAACAATGCTCCTACGGTCGGGCTCGCAGCATTGTCAGACTTCTCGACCCATTCATACCGGAAGTAAGATACAATCGGCGACGACTTCGGGGCAGTAATATCGGGAATGTTCGCTCGAGGCCCCGAGAACCATTCCGAGCACCGATTTTATCTTTGTTAAATAAACAATGCTCCTACCGTCGTTCCCTCAGCATCGTCAGACTTCTCGACCCATTCTGACCGGAAGTAAGATAAAATCGGAGACGACTTCGGGGCAGTAATATCGGGAATGTTCGCTCGAGGCTCCGAGAACCATTCCGAGCACCGATTTTATTTTTGTTAAATAAACAATGCTCCTACCGTCGTTCCCTCAGCATCGTCAGACTTCTCGACCCATTCTGACCGGAATTAAGATAAAATCGGAGACGACTTCCGGCCAGTAATATCGGGAATGTTCTCTCGAGGCCCCGAGAACCACTCCGAGCACCGATTTTATCTTTGTTAAATAAACAATGCTCCAATCGTCGTTCTCGCTGCATCGTCAGACTTCTCGGCCCATTCTGACAGGAAGTAAGATAAAATCGGAGACGAATTCGGGGTCGTAATATCGGGAACGTCCGAGCGAGGCCCCGAGAAACATTCCGAGCACCGATTTTATCTTTGTTAAATAAACAATGCTCCTACCGTCGGTCTCGCTGCATCGTCAGACTTCTCGGCCCATTCTGACAGGAAGTAAGATAAAATCGGAGACGAATTCGGGGCAGTAATATCGGGAACGTCCGATCGAGGCCCCAAGAACCATTCCGAGCACCGATTTTATCTTTGTTAAATAAACAATGCTCCTACCGTCGTTCCCGGAGCATCGTCAGACTTCTCGACCCATTCTGACCGGAAGTAAGATAAAATCGGAGACGACTTCGGGGCAGTAATATCGGGAATGTTCGCTCGAGGCCCCGAGAACCATTCCGAGCACCGATTTTATCTTTGTTAAATAAACAATGCTCTAATCGTCGTTCTCGCTGCATCGTCAGACTTCTCTGCCCATTCTGACCGGAAGTAAGATAAAATCGGAGACGAATTCGGGGTAGCAATATCTGGAACGTCCGAGCAAGGCCCCGAGAAACATTCCGAGCACCGATTTTATCTTTGGTAAATGAACAATGCTCCTACCGTCGGTCTCGCAGCATCGTTAGACTTCTCGACCCATTCTGACAGGAAGTAAGATAAAATCGGAGACGAAGTCGGGGCAGTAATATCGGGAACGTCCGATCGAGGCCCCAAGAACCATTCCGAGCACCGATTTTATCTTTGTTAAATAAACAATGCTCCTACCGTCGTTCCCGCACCATCGTCAGACTTCTCGACCTATTCTGACCGGAAGTAAGATGAAATCGGAGACGACTTCGGGGCAGTAATATCGGGAATGTTCTCTCGAGGCCCCGAGAACCATTCCGAGCACCGATTTTATCTTTGTTAAATAAACAATGCTCCAATCGTCGTTCTCGCTGCATCGTCAGACTGCTCGGCCCATTCTGACAGGAAGTAAGATAAAATCGGAGACGAATTCGGGGTCGTAATATTCGGAATTTCCGATCGAGGCCCCGAAAACTATTCCGAGCACTGATTTTATCTTTGTTAAATGAACAATGCTCCAATCGTCGTTCTCGCTGCATCGTCAGACTTCTCGGGCCATTCTGACCGGAAGTAAAATAAAATCGGAGACGAATTCGGGGCAGTAATATCGGGAATTTCCGATCGAGGCCCCGAAAACTATTCCGAGCACTGATTTTATCTTTGTTAAATAAACAATGATCCAATCGTCATTCTCGCTGCATCGTCAGACTTCTCGGCCCATTCTGACCGGAAGTAAGATAAAATCGGAGACGAATTCGGGGTAGCAATAACGGGAACGTCCGAGCAAGGCCCCGAGAAACATTCCGAGCACCGATTTTATCTTTGTTAAATGAACAATGCTCCTACCGTCGGTCTCGAAGCATCGTCAGACTTCTCGACCCATTCTGACAGGAAGTAAGATAAAATCGGACACGAATTAGGGGCAGTAATATCGGGAACGTCCGATCGAGGCCCCGAGAACCATTCCGAGCACCGATTTTATCTTTGTTTAATAAACAATGCTCCTACCGTCGTTCCCGCAGCATCGTCAGACTTCTCGTCCAATTCTGACCGGAAGTAAGATAAAATCGGAGACGACTTTGGGGCAGTAACATCGGGAATGTTCGCTCGAGGCCCCGAGAACCATTCCGAGCACCGATTTTATCTTTGTTTAGTAAACATTGCTCCTACCGTCGGTCCCGCAGCATCGTCAGACTTCTCGGCCCATTCTGACCGGAAGTAAGATAAAATCGGAGACGAATTCGGGGTAGCAATATCGGGAACGTCCGAGCAAGGCCCCGAGAAACATTCCGAGCAAGGCGTGCAACGTCCGTGCAAGGCCCCGAGAAACATTCCGAGCACCGATTTTATCTTTGTTAAATGAACAATGCTCCTACCGTCGGTCTCGAAGCATCGTCAGACTTCTCGACCCATTCTGACAGGAAGTAAGATAAAATCGGACACGAATTAGGGGCAGTAATATCGGGAACGTCCGATCGAGGCCGCGAGAACCATTTCGAGCACCGATTATATCTTTGTTTAATAAACAATGCTCCTACCGTCGTTCCCGCAGCATCGTCAGACTTCTCGTCCAATTCTGACCGGAAGTAAGATAAAATCGGAGACGACTTCGGGGCAGTACTATCGGGAATGTTCGCTTGAGGCCCCGAGAACCATTCCGAGTACCGATTTTATCTTTGTTTAGTATACATTGCTCCTACCGTCGTTCCCGCAGCATCGTCAGACTTCTCGACCCATTCTGACCGGAAGTAAGATAAAATCGGAGACGAATTCGGGGTAGCAATATCGGGAACGTCCGTGCAAGGCCCCGAGAAACATTCCGAGCACCGATTTTATCTTTGTTAAATGAACAATGCTCCTACCGTCGGTCTCGCAGCATCGTCAGACTTCTCGACCCATTCTGACAGGAAGTAAGATAAAATCGGAAACGAATTCGGGGCAGTAGTATCGGGAACGTCCGATTGAGGCCCCGAGAACCATTCCGAGCACCGATTTTATCTTTGTTAAATAAACAATGCTCCTACCGTCGTTCCCGCAGCATCGTCAGACTTCTCGACCAATTCTGACCGGAAGTAAGATAAAATCGGAGACGACTTCGGGGCAGTAATATCGGGAATTTTCGCTCGAGGCCCCGAGAACCATTCCGAGCACCGATTTTATCTGTGTTTAGTAAACAATGCTCCTACCGTCGTTCCCGCAGCATCGTCAGACTTCTCGACCCATTCTGACCGGAAGTAAGATAAAATCGGAGACGAAATCGGGGTCGTAATATCGGGAACGTCCGAGCGAGGCCCCGAGAAACATTCCGAGCACCGATTTTATCTTTGTTAAATAAACAATGCTCCTACCGTCGGTCTCGCAGCATTGTCAGACTTCTCGACCCATTCTCACCGGAAGTAAGATAAAATCGGCGACGACTTCGGGGCAGTAATATCGGGAATGTTCGCTCGAGGCCCCGAGAACCATTCCGAGCACCGATTTTATCTGTGTTTAGTAAACAATGCTCCTACCGTCGTTCCCGCAGCATCGTCAGACTTCTCGACCCATTCTGACCGGAAGTAAGATAAAATCGGAGACGACTTTGGGGCAGTAATATCGGGAATGTTCGCTCGAGGCCCCGAGAACCATTCCGAGCACCGATTTTATTTTTGTTAAATAACCAATGCTCCAATCGTTGTTCTCGCTGCATCGTCAGACTTCTCGGCCCATTCTGACCGGAAGTAAGATAAAATCGGAGACGAATTCGGGTCAGTAATATCGGGAATGTTCGCTCGAGGCCCCGAGAACCATTCCGAGCACTGATTTGATCTTTGTTAAATAAACAATGCTCCAATCGTCGTTCTCGCTGCATCGTCAGACTTCTCGGCCCATTCTGACCGGAAGTAAGATAAAATCGGAGACGAATTCGGGGTAGTAATATCTGGAACGTCCGAGCAAGGCCCCGAGAAACATTCCGAGCACCGATTTTATCTTTGTTAAATGAACAATGCTCCTACCGTCGGTCTCGCAGCATCGTTAGACTTCTCGACCCATTCTGACAGGAAGTAAGATAAAATCGGAGACAAAGTCGTGGCAGTAATATCGGGAACGTCCGATCGAGGCCCCAAGAACCATTCCGAGCACCGATTTTATCTTTGTTAAATAAACAATGCTCCTACCGTCGTTCCCGCAGCATCGTCAGACTTCTCGACCAATTCTGACCGGAAGTAAGATGAAATCGGAGACGACTTCGGGGCAGTAATATCGGGAATGTTCTCTCGAGGCCCCGAGAACCATTCCGAGCACCGATTTTATCTTTGTTAAATAAACAATGCTCCAATCGTCGTTCTCGCTGCATCGTCAGACTTCTCGGCCCATTCTGACAGGAAGTAAGATAAAACCGGAGACGAATTCGGGGTCGTAATATCGGGAACGTCCGAGCGAGGCCCCGAAAAACATTCCGAGCACCGATTTTATCTTTTTAAAATAAACAATGCTCCTACGGTCGGGCTCGCAGCATTGTCAGACTTCTCGACCCATTCATACCGGAAGTAAGATACAATCGGCGACGACTTCGGGGCAGTAATATCGGGAATGTTCGCTCGAGGCCCCGAGAACCATTCCGAGCACCGATTTTATCTTTGTTAAATAAACAATGCTCCTACCGTCGTTCCCTCAGCATCGTCAGACTTCTCGACCCATTCTGACCGGAAGTAAGATAAAATCGGAGACGACTTCGGGGCAGTAATATCGGGAATGTTCGCTCGAGGCTCCGAGAACCATTCCGAGCACCGATTTTATTTTTGTTAAATAAACAATGCTCCTACCGTCGTTCCCTCAGCATCGTCAGACTTCTCGACCCATTCTGACCGGAATTAAGATAAAATCGGAGACGACTTCCGGCCAGTAATATCGGGAATGTTCTCTCGAGGCCCCGAGAACCACTCCGAGCACCGATTTTATCTTTGTTAAATAAACAATGCTCCAATCGTCGTTCTCGCTGCATCGTCAGACTTCTCGGCCCATTCTGACAGGAAGTAAGATAAAATCGGAGACGAATTCGGGGTCGTAATATCGGGAACGTCCGAGCGAGGCCCCGAGAAACATTCCGAGCACCGATTTTATCTTTGTTAAATAAACAATGCTCCTACCGTCGGTCTCGCTGCATCGTCAGACTTCTCGGCCCATTCTGACAGGAAGTAAGATAAAATCGGAGACGAATTCGGGGCAGTAATATCGGGAACGTCCGATCGAGGCCCCAAGAACCATTCCGAGCACCGATTTTATCTTTGTTAAATAAACAATGCTCCTACCGTCGTTCCCGGAGCATCGTCAGACTTCTCGACCCATTCTGACCGGAAGTAAGATAAAATCGGAGACGACTTCGGGGCAGTAATATCGGGAATGTTCGCTCGAGGCCCCGAGAACCATTCCGAGCACCGATTTTATCTGTGTTTAGTAAACAATGCTCCTACCGTCGTTCCCGCAGCATCGTCAGACTTCTCGACCCATTCTGACCGGAAGTAAGATAAAATCGGAGACGACTTTGGGGCAGTAATATCGGGAATGTTCGCTCGAGGCCCCGAGAACCATTCCGAGCACCGATTTTATTTTTGTTAAATAACCAATGCTCCAATCGTTGTTCTCGCTGCATCGTCAGACTTCTCGGCCCATTCTGACCGGAAGTAAGATAAAATCGGAGACGAATTCGGGTCAGTAATATCGGGAATGTTCGCTCGAGGCCCCGAGAACCATTCCGAGCACTGATTTGATCTTTGTTAAATAAACAATGCTCCAATCGTCGTTCTCGCTGCATCGTCAGACTTCTCGGCCCATTCTGACCGGAAGTAAGATAAAATCGGAGACGAATTCGGGGTAGTAATATCTGGAACGTCCGAGCAAGGCCCCGAGAAACATTCCGAGCACCGATTTTATCTTTGTTAAATGAACAATGCTCCTACCGTCGGTCTCGCAGCATCGTTAGACTTCTCGACCCATTCTGACAGGAAGTAAGATAAAATCGGAGACAAAGTCGTGGCAGTAATATCGGGAACGTCCGATCGAGGCCCCAAGAACCATTCCGAGCACCGATTTTATCTTTGTTAAATAAACAATGCTCCTACCGTCGTTCCCGCAGCATCGTCAGACTTCTCGACCAATTCTGACCGGAAGTAAGATGAAATCGGAGACGACTTCGGGGCAGTAATATCGGGAATGTTCTCTCGAGGCCCCGAGAACCATTCCGAGCACCGATTTTATCTTTGTTAAATAAACAATGCTCCAATCGTCGTTCTCGCTGCATCGTCAGACTTCTGGGCCCATTCTGACAGGAAGTAAGATAAAACCGGAGACGAATTCGGGGTCGTAATATCGGGAACGTCCGAGCGAGGCCCCGAAAAACATTCCGAGCACCGATTTTATCTTTTTAAAATAAACAATGCTCCTACGGTCGGGCTCGCAGCATTGTCAGACTTCTCGACCCATTCATACCGGAAGTAAGATACAATCGGCGACGACTTCGGGGCAGTAATATCGGGAATGTTCGCTCGAGGCCCCGAGAACCATTCCGAGCACCGATTTTATCTTTGTTAAATAAACAATGCTCCTACCGTCGTTCCCTCAGCATCGTCAGACTTCTCGACCCATTCTGACCGGAAGTAAGATAAAATCGGAGACGACTTCGGGGCAGTAATATCGGGAATGTTCGCTCGAGGCTCCGAGAACCATTCCGAGCACCGATTTTATTTTTGTTAAATAAACAATGCTCCTACCGTCGTTCCCTCAGCATCGTCAGACTTCTCGACCCATTCTGACCGGAATTAAGATAAAATCGGAGACGACTTCCGGCCAGTAATATCGGGAATGTTCTCTCGAGGCCCCGAGAACCACTCCGAGCACCGATTTTATCTTTGTTAAATAAACAATGCTCCAATCGTCGTTCTCGCTGCATCGTCAGACTTCTCGGCCCATTCTGACAGGAAGTAAGATAAAATCGGAGACGAATTCGGGGTCGTAATATCGGGAACGTCCGAGCGAGGCCCCGAGAAACATTCCGAGCACCGATTTTATCTTTGTTAAATAAACAATGCTCCTACCGTCGGTCTCGCTGCATCGTCAGACTTCTCGGCCCATTCTGACAGGAAGTAAGATAAAATCGGAGACGAATTCGGGGCAGTAATATCGGGAACGTCCGATCGAGGCCCCAAGAACCATTCCGAGCACCGATTTTATCTTTGTTAAATAAACAATGCTCCTACCGTCGTTCCCGGAGCATCGTCAGACTTCTCGACCCATTCTGACCGGAAGTAAGATAAAATCGGAGACGACTTCGGGGCAGTAATATCGGGAATGTTCGCTCGAGGCCCCGAGAACCATTCCGAGCACCGATTTTATCTTTGTTAAATAAACAATGCTCTAATCGTCGTTCTCGCTGCATCGTCAGACTTCTCTGCCCATTCTGACCGGAAGTAAGATAAAATCGGAGACGAATTCGGGGTAGCAATATCTGGAACGTCCGAGCAAGGCCCCGAGAAACATTCCGAGCACCGATTTTATCTTTGGTAAATGAACAATGCTCCTACCGTCGGTCTCGCAGCATCGTTAGACTTCTCGACCCATTCTGACAGGAAGTAAGATAAAATCGGAGACGAAGTCGGGGCAGTAATATCGGGAACGTCCGATCGAGGCCCCAAGAACCATTCCGAGCACCGATTTTATCTTTGTTAAATAAACAATGCTCCTACCGTCGTTCCCGCACCATCGTCAGACTTCTCGACCTATTCTGACCGGAAGTAAGATGAAATCGGAGACGACTTCGGGGCAGTAATATCGGGAATGTTCTCTCGAGGCCCCGAGAACCATTCCGAGCACCGATTTTATCTTTGTTAAATAAACAATGCTCCAATCGTCGTTCTCGCTGCATCGTCAGACTGCTCGGCCCATTCTGACAGGAAGTAAGATAAAATCGGAGACGAATTCGGGGTCGTAATATTCGGAATTTCCGATCGAGGCCCCGAAAACTATTCCGAGCACTGATTTTATCTTTGTTAAATGAACAATGCTCCAATCGTCGTTCTCGCTGCATCGTCAGACTTCTCGGCCCATTCTGACCGGAAGTAAAATAAAATCGGAGACGAATTCGGGGCAGTAATATCGGGAATTTCCGATCGAGGCCCCGAAAACTATTCCGAGCACTGATTTTATCTTTGTTAAATAAACAATGATCCAATCGTCATTCTCGCTGCATCGTCAGACTTCTCGGCCCATTCTGACCGGAAGTAAGATAAAATCGGAGACGAATTCGGGGTAGCAATAACGGGAACGTCCGAGCAAGGCCCCGAGAAACATTCCGAGCACCGATTTTATCTTTGTTAAATGAACAATGCTCCTACCGTCGGTCTCGAAGCATCGTCAGACTTCTCGACCCATTCTGACAGGAAGTAAGATAAAATCGGACACGAATTAGGGGCAGTAATATCGGGAACGTCCGATCGAGGCCCCGAGAACCATTCCGAGCACCGATTTTATCTTTGTTTAATAAACAATGCTCCTACCGTCGTTCCCGCAGCATCGTCAGACTTCTCGTCCAATTCTGACCGGAAGTAAGATAAAATCGGAGACGACTTTGGGGCAGTAACATCGGGAATGTTCGCTCGAGGCCCCGAGAACCATTCCGAGCACCGATTTTATCTTTGTTTAGTAAACATTGCTCCTACCGTCGGTCCCGCAGCATCGTCAGACTTCTCGGCCCATTCTGACCGGAAGTAAGATAAAATCGGAGACGAATTCGGGGTAGCAATATCGGGAACGTCCGAGCAAGGCCCCGAGAAACATTCCGAGCAAGGCGTGCAACGTCCGTGCAAGGCCCCGAGAAACATTCCGAGCACCGATTTTATCTTTGTTAAATGAACAATGCTCCTACCGTCGGTCTCGAAGCATCGTCAGACTTCTCGACCCATTCTGACAGGAAGTAAGATAAAATCGGACACGAATTAGGGGCAGTAATATCGGGAACGTCCGATCGAGGCCGCGAGAACCATTTCGAGCACCGATTATATCTTTGTTTAATAAACAATGCTCCTACCGTCGTTCCCGCAGCATCGTCAGACTTCTCGTCCAATTCTGACCGGAAGTAAGATAAAATCGGAGACGACTTCGGGGCAGTAATATCGGGAATTTTCGCTCGAGGCCCCGAGAACCATTCCGAGCACCGATTTTATCTGTGTTTAGTAAACAATGCTCCTACCGTCGTTCCCGCAGCATCGTCAGACTTCTCGACCCATTCTGACCGGAAGTAAGATAAAATCGGAGACGAAATCGGGGTCGTAATATCGGGAACGTCCGAGCGAGGCCCCGAGAAACATTCCGAGCACCGATTTTATCTTTGTTAAATAAACAATGCTCCTACCGTCGGTCTCGCAGCATTGTCAGACTTCTCGACCCATTCTCACCGGAAGTAAGATAAAATCGGCGACGACTTCGGGGCAGTAATATCGGGAATGTTCGCTCGAGGCTCCGAGAACCATTCCGAGCACCGATTTTATTTTTGTTAAATAAATAATGCTCCTACCGTCGTTCCCTCAGCCTCGTCAGACTTCTCGACCCATTCTGACCGGAAGTAAGATAAAATCGGAGACGACTTCCGGCCAGTAATATCGGGAATGTTCTCTCGAGGCCCCGAGAACCACTCCGAGCACCGATTTAATCTTTGTTAAATAAACAATGCTCCAATCGTCGTTCTCGCTGCATCGTCAGACTTCTCGGCCCATTCTGACAGGAAGTAAGATAAAATCGGAGACGAATTCGGGGTCGTAATATCGGGAACGTCCGAGCGAGGCCCCGAGAAACATTCCGAGCACCGATTTTATCTTTGTTAAATAAACGATGCTCCTACCGTCGGTCTCGCTGCATCGTCAGACTTCTCGGCCCATTCTGACAGGAAGTAAGATAAAATCGGAGACGAATTCGGGGCAGTAATATCGGGAACGTCCGATCGAGGCCCCAAGAACCATTCCGAGCACCGATTCTATCTTTGTTAAATAAACAATGCTCCTACCGTCGTTCCCGCAGCATCGTCAGACTTCTCGACCCATTCTGACCGGAAGTAAGATAAAATCGGAGACGACTTCGGGGCAGTAATATCGGGAATGTTCGCTCGAGGCCCCGAGAACCATTCCGAGCACCGATTTTATCTTTGTTAAATAAACCATGCTCTAATCGTCGTTCTCGCTGCATCGTCAGACTTCTCTGCCCATTCTGACCGGAAGTAAGATAAAATCGGAGACGAATTCGGGGTAGCAATATCTGGAACGTCCGAGCAAGGCCCCGAGAAACATTCCGAGCACCGATTTTATCTTTGGTAAATGAACAATGCTCCTACCGTCGGTCTCGCAGCATCGTTAGACTTCTCGACCCATTCTGACAGGAAGTAAGATAAAATCGGAGACGACTTCGGGGCAGTAATATCGGGAATGTTCGCTCGAGGCCCCGAGAACCAATCCGAGCACCGATTTTATCTTTGTTAAATAAACAATGCTCCAATCGTCGTTCTCGCTGCATCGTCAGACTTCTCGGCCCATTCTGACAGGAAGTAAGATAAAATCGGAGACGAATTCGGGGTCGTAATATCGGGAATTTCCGATCGAGGCCCCGAAAACTATTCCGAGCACTGATTTTATCTTTGTTAAATGAACAATGCTCCAATCGTCGTTCTCGCTGCATCGTCAGACTTCTCGGCCCATTCTGACCGGAAGTAAGATAAAATCGGAGACGAATTCGGGGCAGTAATATCGGGAATTTCCGATCGAGGCCCCGAAAACTATTCCGAGCACTGATTTTATCTTTGTTAAATAAACAATGATCCAATCGTCGTTCTCGCTGCATCGTCAGACTTCTCGGCCCATTCTGACCGGAAGTAAGATAAAATCGGAGACGAATTCGGGGTAGCAATATCGGGAACGTCCGAGCAAGGCCCCGAGAAACATTCCGAGCACCGATTTTATCTTTGTTAAATGAACAATGCTCCTACCGTCGGTCTCGAAGCATCGTCAGACTTCTCGACCCATTCTGACAGGAAGTAAGATAAAATCGGACACGAATTAGGGGCAGTAATATCGGGAACGTCCGATCGAGGCCCCGAGAACCATTCCGAGCACCGATTTTATCTTTGTTTAATAAACAATGCTCCTACCGTCGTTCCCGCAGCATCGTCAGACTTCTCGTCCAATTCTGACCGGAAGTAAGATAAAATCGGAGATGACTTTGGGGCAGTAACATCGGGAATGTTCGCTCGAGGCCCCGAGAACCATTCCGAGCACCGATTTTATCTTTGTTTAGTAAACATTGCTCCTACCGTCGGTCCCGCAGCATCGTCAGACTTCTCGGCCCATTCTGACAGGAAGTAAGATAAAATCGGACACGAATTAGGGGCAGTAATATCGGGAACGTCCGATCGAGGCCCCGAGAACCATTCCGAGCACCGATTTTATCTTTGTTTAATAAACAATGCTCCTACCGTCGTTCCCGCAGCATCGTCAGACTTCTCGTCCAATTCTGACCGGAAGTAAGATAAAATCGGAGATGACTTTGGGGCAGCAATATCTGGAACGTCCGAGCAAGGCCCCGAGAAACATTCCGAGCACCGATTTTATCTTTGGTAAATGAACAATGCTCCTACCGTCGGTCTCGCAGCATCGTTAGACTTCTCGACCCATTCTGACAGGAAGTAAGATAAAATCGGAGACGAAGTCGGGGCAGTAATATCGGGAACGTCCGATCGAGGCCCCAAGAACCATTCCGAGCACCGATTTTATCTTTGTTAAATAAACAATGCTCCTACCGTCGTTCCCGCACCATCGTCAGACTTCTCGACCTATTCTGACCGGAAGTAAGATGAAATCGGAGACGACTTCGGGGCAGTAATATCGGGAATGTTCTCTCGAGGCCCCGAGAACCATTCCGAGCACCGATTTTATCTTTGTTAAATAAACAATGCTCCAATCGTCGTTCTCGCTGCATCGTCAGACTGCTCGGCCCATTCTGACAGGAAGTAAGATAAAATCGAGACGAATTCGGGGTCGTAATATTCGGAATTTCCGATCGAGGCCCCGAAAACTATTCCGAGCACTGATTTTATCTTTGTTAAATGAACAATGCTCCAATCGTCGTTCTCGCTGCATCGTCAGACTTCTCGGCCCATTCTGACCGGAAGTAAGATAAAATCGGAGACGAATTCGGGGTAGCAATAACGGGAACGTCCGAGCAAGGCCCCGAGAAACATTCCGAGCACCGATTTTATCTTTGTTAAATGAACAATGCTCCTACCGTCGGTCTCGAAGCATCGTCAGACTTCTCGACCCATTCTGACAGGAAGTAAGATAAAATCGGACACGAATTAGGGGCAGTAATATCGGGAACGTCCGATCGAGGCCCCGAGAACCATTCCGAGCACCGATTTTATCTTTGTTTAATAAACAATGCTCCTACCGTCGTTCCCGCAGCATCGTCAGACTTCTCGTCCAATTCTGACCGGAAGTAAGATAAAATCGGAGACGACTTTGGGGCAGTAACATCGGGAATGTTCGCTCGAGGCCCCGAGAACCATTCCGAGCACCGATTTTATCTTTGTTTAGGAAACATTGCTCCTACCGTCGGTCCCGCAGCATCGTCAGACTTCTCGGCCCATTCTGACCGGAAGTAAGATAAAATCGGAGACGAATTCGGGGTAGCAATATCGGGAACGTCCGAGCAAGGCCCCGAGAAACATTCCGAGCAAGGCGTGCAACGTCCGTGCAAGGCCCCGAGAAACATTCCGAGCACCGATTTTATCTTTGTTAAATGAACAATGCTCCTACCGTCGGTCTCGAAGCATCGTCAGACTTCTCGACCCATTCTGACAGGAAGTAAGATAAAATCGGACACGAATTAGGGGCAGTAATATCGGGAACGTCCGATCGAGGCCGCGAGAACCATTTCGAGCACCGATTATATCTTTGTTTAATAAACAATGCTCCTACCGTCGTTCCCGCAGCATCGTCAGACTTCTCGTCCAATTCTGACCGGAAGTAAGATAAAATCGGAGACGACTTCGGGGCAGTAATATCGGGAATTTTCGCTCGAGGCCCCGAGAACCATTCCGAGCACCGATTTTATCTGTGTTTAGTAAACAATGCTCCTACCGTCGTTCCCGCAGCATCGTCAGACTTCTCGACCCATTCTGACCGGAAGTAAGATAAAATCGGAGACGAAATCGGGGTCGTAATATCGGGAACGTCCGAGCGAGGCCCCGAGAAACATTCCGAGCACCGATTTTATCTTTGTTAAATAAACAATGCTCCTACCGTCGGTCTCGCAGCATTGTCAGACTTCTCGACCCATTCTCACCGGAAGTAAGATAAAATCGGCGACGACTTCGGGGCAGTAATATCGGGAATGTTCGCTCGAGGCTCCGAGAACCATTCCGAGCACCGATTTTATTTTTGTTAAATAAATAATGCTCCTACCGTCGTTCCCTCAGCCTCGTCAGACTTCTCGACCCATTCTGACCGGAAGTAAGATAAAATCGGAGACGACTTCCGGCCAGTAATATCGGGAATGTTCTCTCGAGGCCCCGAGAACCACTCCGAGCACCGATTTAATCTTTGTTAAATAAACAATGCTCCAATCGTCGTTCTCGCTGCATCGTCAGACTTCTCGGCCCATTCTGACAGGAAGTAAGATAAAATCGGAGACGAATTCGGGGTCGTAATATCGGGAACGTCCGAGCGAGGCCCCGAGAAACATTCCGAGCACCGATTTTATCTTTGTTAAATAAACGATGCTCCTACCGTCGGTCTCGCTGCATCGTCAGACTTCTCGGCCCATTCTGACAGGAAGTAAGATAAAATCGGAGACGAATTCGGGGCAGTAATATCGGGAACGTCCGATCGAGGCCCCAAGAACCATTCCGAGCACCGATTCTATCTTTGTTAAATAAACAATGCTCCTACCGTCGTTCCCGCAGCATCGTCAGACTTCTCGACCCATTCTGACCGGAAGTAAGATAAAATCGGAGACGACTTCGGGGCAGTAATATCGGGAATGTTCGCTCGAGGCCCCGAGAACCATTCCGAGCACCGATTTTATCTTTGTTAAATAAACCATGCTCTAATCGTCGTTCTCGCTGCATCGTCAGACTTCTCTGCCCATTCTGACCGGAAGTAAGATAAAATCGGAGACGAATTCGGGGTAGCAATATCTGGAACGTCCGAGCAAGGCCCCGAGAAACATTCCGAGCACCGATTTTATCTTTGGTAAATGAACAATGCTCCTACCGTCGGTCTCGCAGCATCGTTAGACTTCTCGACCCATTCTGACAGGAAGTAAGATAAAATCGGAGACGACTTCGGGGCAGTAATATCGGGAATGTTCGCTCGAGGCCCCGAGAACCAATCCGAGCACCGATTTTATCTTTGTTAAATAAACAATGCTCCAATCGTCGTTCTCGCTGCATCGTCAGACTTCTCGGCCCATTCTGACAGGAAGTAAGATAAAATCGGAGACGAATTCGGGGTCGTAATATCGGGAATTTCCGATCGAGGCCCCGAAAACTATTCCGAGCACTGATTTTATCTTTGTTAAATGAACAATGCTCCAATCGTCGTTCTCGCTGCATCGTCAGACTTCTCGGCCCATTCCGACCGGAAGTAAGATAAAATCGGAGACGAATTCGGGGCAGTAATATCGGGAATTTCCGATCGAGGCCCCGAAAACTATTCCGAGCACTGATTTTATCTTTGTTAAATAAACAATGATCCAATCGTCGTTCTCGCTGCATCGTCAGACTTCTCGGCCCATTCTGACCGGAAGTAAGATAAAATCGGAGACGAATTCGGGGTAGCAATATCGGGAACGTCCGAGCAAGGCCCCGAGAAACATTCCGAGCACCGATTTTATCTTTGTTAAATGAACAATGCTCCTACCGTCGGTCTCGAAGCATCGTCAGACTTCTCGACCCATTCTGACAGGAAGTAAGATAAAATCGGACACGAATTAGGGGCAGTAATATCGGGAACGTCCGATCGAGGCCCCGAGAACCATTCCGAGCACCGATTTTATCTTTGTTTAATAAACAATGCTCCTACCGTCGTTCCCGCAGCATCGTCAGACTTCTCGTCCAATTCTGACCGGAAGTAAGATAAAATCGGAGATGACTTTGGGGCAGTAACATCGGGAATGTTCGCTCGAGGCCCCGAGAACCATTCCGAGCACCGATTTTATCTTTGTTTAGTAAACATTGCTCCTACCGTCGGTCCCGCAGCATCGTCAGACTTCTCGGCCCATTCTGACCGGAAGTAAGATAAAATCGGAGACGAATTCGGGGTAGCAATATCGGGAACGTCCGAGCAAGGCCCCGAGAAACATTCCGAGCAAGGCGTGCAACGTCCGTGCAAGGCCCCGAGAAACATTCCGAGCACCGATTTTATCTTTGTTAAATGAACAATGCTCCTACCGTCGGTCTCGCAGCATCGTCAGACTTCTCGACCCATTCTGACAGGAAGTAAGATAAAATCGGAAACGAATTCGGGGCAGTAATATCGGGAACGTCCGATCGAGGCCCCGAGAACCATTCCGAGCACCGATTTTATCTTTGTTAAATAAACAATGCTCCTACCGTCGTTCCCGCAGCATCGTCAGACTGCTCGACCAATTCTGACCGGAAGTAAGATAAAATCGGAGACGACTTCGGGGCAGTAATATCGGGAATGTTCGCTCGCGGCCCCGAGAACCATTCCGAGCACCGATTTTATTTTTGTTAAATAACCAATGCTCCAATCGTTGTTCTCGCTGCATCGTCAGACTTCTCGGCCCATTCTGACCGGAAGTAAGATAAAATCGGAGACGAATTCGGGTCAGTAATATCGGGAATGTTCGCTCGAGGCCCCGAGAACCATTCCGAGCACTGATTTGATCTTTGTTAAATAAACAATGCTCCAATCGTCGTTCTCGCTGCATCGTCAGACTTCTCGGCCCATTCTGACCGGAAGTAAGATAAAATCGGAGACGAATTCGGGGTAGTAATATCTGGAACGTCCGAGCAAGGCCCCGAGAAACATTCCGAGCACCGATTTTATCTTTGTTAAATGAACAATGCTCCTACCGTCGGTCTCGCAGCATCGTTAGACTTCTCGACCCATTCTGACAGGAAGTAAGATAAAATCGGAGACAAAGTCGTGGCAGTAATATCGGGAACGTCCGATCGAGGCCCCAAGAACCATTCCGAGCACCGATTTTATCTTTGTTAAATAAACAATGCTCCTACCGTCGTTCCCGCAGCATCGTCAGACTTCTCGACCAATTCTGACCGGAAGTAAGATGAAATCGGAGACGACTTCGGGGCAGTAATATCGGGAATGTTCTCTCGAGGCCCCGAGAACCATTCCGAGCACCGATTTTATCTTTGTTAAATAAACAATGCTCCAATCGTCGTTCTCGCTGCATCGTCAGACTTCTCGGCCCATTCTGACAGGAAGTAAGATAAAACCGGAGACGAATTCGGGGTCGTAATATCGGGAACGTCCGAGCGAGGCCCCGAAAAACATTCCGAGCACCGATTTTATCTTTTTAAAATAAACAATGCTCCTACGGTCGGGCTCGCAGCATTGTCAGACTTCTCGACCCATTCATACCGGAAGTAAGATACAATCGGCGACGACTTCGGGGCAGTAATATCGGGAATGTTCGCTCGAGGCCCCGAGAACCATTCCGAGCACCGATTTTATCTTTGTTAAATAAACAATGCTCCTACCGTCGTTCCCTCAGCATCGTCAGACTTCTCGACCCATTCTGACCGGAAGTAAGATAAAATCGGAGACGACTTCGGGGCAGTAATATCGGGAATGTTCGCTCGAGGCTCCGAGAACCATTCCGAGCACCGATTTTATTTTTGTTAAATAAACAATGCTCCTACCGTCGTTCCCTCAGCATCGTCAGACTTCTCGACCCATTCTGACCGGAATTAAGATAAAATCGGAGACGACTTCCGGCCAGTAATATCGGGAATGTTCTCTCGAGGCCCCGAGAACCACTCCGAGCACCGATTTTATCTTTGTTAAATAAACAATGCTCCAATCGTCGTTCTCGCTGCATCGTCAGACTTCTCGGCCCATTCTGACAGGAAGTAAGATAAAATCGGAGACGAATTCGGGGTCGTAATATCGGGAACGTCCGAGCGAGGCCCCGAGAAACATTCCGAGCACCGATTTTATCTTTGTTAAATAAACAATGCTCCTACCGTCGGTCTCGCTGCATCGTCAGACTTCTCGGCCCATTCTGACAGGAAGTAAGATAAAATCGGAGACGAATTCGGGGCAGTAATATCGGGAACGTCCGATCGAGGCCCCAAGAACCATTCCGAGCACCGATTTTATCTTTGTTAAATAAACAATGCTCCTACCGTCGTTCCCGGAGCATCGTCAGACTTCTCGACCCATTCTGACCGGAAGTAAGATAAAATCGGAGACGACTTCGGGGCAGTAATATCGGGAATGTTCGCTCGAGGCCCCGAGAACCATTCCGAGCACCGATTTTATCTTTGTTAAATAAACAATGCTCTAATCGTCGTTCTCGCTGCATCGTCAGACTTCTCTGCCCATTCTGACCGGAAGTAAGATAAAATCGGAGACGAATTCGGGGTAGCAATATCTGGAACGTCCGAGCAAGGCCCCGAGAAACATTCCGAGCACCGATTTTATCTTTGGTAAATGAACAATGCTCCTACCGTCGGTCTCGCAGCATCGTTAGACTTCTCGACCCATTCTGACAGGAAGTAAGATAAAATCGGAGACGAAGTCGGGGCAGTAATATCGGGAACGTCCGATCGAGGCCCCAAGAACCATTCCGAGCACCGATTTTATCTTTGTTAAATAAACAATGCTCCTACCGTCGTTCCCGCACCATCGTCAGACTTCTCGACCTATTCTGACCGGAAGTAAGATGAAATCGGAGACGACTTCGGGGCAGTAATATCGGGAATGTTCTCTCGAGGCCCCGAGAACCATTCCGAGCACCGATTTTATCTTTGTTAAATAAACAATGCTCCAATCGTCGTTCTCGCTGCATCGTCAGACTGCTCGGCCCATTCTGACAGGAAGTAAGATAAAATCGGAGACGAATTCGGGGTCGTAATATTCGGAATTTCCGATCGAGGCCCCGAAAACTATTCCGAGCACTGATTTTATCTTTGTTAAATGAACAATGCTCCAATCGTCGTTCTCGCTGCATCGTCAGACTTCTCGGCCCATTCTGACCGGAAGTAAAATAAAATCGGAGACGAATTCGGGGCAGTAATATCGGGAATTTCCGATCGAGGCCCCGAAAACTATTCCGAGCACTGATTTTATCTTTGTTAAATAAACAATGATCCAATCGTCATTCTCGCTGCATCGTCAGACTTCTCGGCCCATTCTGACCGGAAGTAAGATAAAATCGGAGACGAATTCGGGGTAGCAATAACGGGAACGTCCGAGCAAGGCCCCGAGAAACATTCCGAGCACCGATTTTATCTTTGTTAAATGAACAATGCTCCTACCGTCGGTCTCGAAGCATCGTCAGACTTCTCGACCCATTCTGACAGGAAGTAAGATAAAATCGGACACGAATTAGGGGCAGTAATATCGGGAACGTCCGATCGAGGCCCCGAGAACCATTCCGAGCACCGATTTTATCTTTGTTTAATAAACAATGCTCCTACCGTCGTTCCCGCAGCATCGTCAGACTTCTCGTCCAATTCTGACCGGAAGTAAGATAAAATCGGAGACGACTTTGGGGCAGTAACATCGGGAATGTTCGCTCGAGGCCCCGAGAACCATTCCGAGCACCGATTTTATCTTTGTTTAGTAAACATTGCTCCTACCGTCGGTCCCGCAGCATCGTCAGACTTCTCGGCCCATTCTGACCGGAAGTAAGATAAAATCGGAGACGAATTCGGGGTAGCAATATCGGGAACGTCCGAGCAAGGCCCCGAGAAACATTCCGAGCAAGGCGTGCAACGTCCGTGCAAGGCCCCGAGAAACATTCCGAGCACCGATTTTATCTTTGTTAAATGAACAATGCTCCTACCGTCGGTCTCGAAGCATCGTCAGACTTCTCGACCCATTCTGACAGGAAGTAAGATAAAATCGGACACGAATTAGGGGCAGTAATATCGGGAACGTCCGATCGAGGCCGCGAGAAACATTTCGAGCACCGATTATATCTTTGTTTAATAAAGAATGCTCCTACCGTCGTTCCCGCAGCATCGTCAGACTTCTCGTCCAATTCTGACCGGAAGTAAGATAAAATCGGAGACGACTTCGGGGCAGTACTATCGGGAATGTTCGCTTGAGGCCCCGAGAACCATTCCGAGTACCGATTTTATCTTTGTTTAGTATACATTGCTCCTACCGTCGTTCCCGCAGCATCGTCAGACTTCTCGACCCATTCTGACCGGAAGTAAGATAAAATCGGAGACGAATTCGGGGTAGCAATATCGGGAACGTCCGTGCAAGGCCCCGAGAAACATTCCGAGCACCGATTTTATCTTTGTTAAATGAACAATGCTCCTACCGTCGGTCTCGCAGCATCGTCAGACTTCTCGACCCATTCTGACAGGAAGTAAGATAAAATCGGAAACGAATTCGGGGCAGTAGTATCGGGAACGTCCGATTGAGGCCCCGAGAACCATTCCGAGCACCGATTTTATCTTTGTTAAATAAACAATGCTCCTACCGTCGTTCCCGCAGCATCGTCAGACTTCTCGACCAATTCTGACCGGAAGTAAGATAAAATCGGAGACGACTTCGGGGCAGTAATATCGGGAATTTTCGCTCGAGGCCCCGAGAACCATTCCGAGCACCGATTTTATCTGTGTTTAGTAAACAATGCTCCTACCGTCGTTCCCGCAGCATCGTCAGACTTCTCGACCCATTCTGACCGGAAGTAAGATAAAATCGGAGACGAAATCGGGGTCGTAATATCGGGAACGTCCGAGCGAGGCCCCGAGAAACATTCCGAGCACCGATTTTATCTTTGTTAAATAAACAATGCTCCTACCGTCGGTCTCGCAGCATTGTCAGACTTCTCGACCCATTCTCACCGGAAGTAAGATAAAATCGGCGACGACTTCGGGGCAGTAATATCGGGAATGTTCGCTCGAGGCTCCGAGAACCATTCCGAGCACCGATTTTATTTTTGTTAAATAAATAATGCTCCTACCGTCGTTCCCTCAGCCTCGTCAGACTTCTCGACCCATTCTGACCGGAAGTAAGATAAAATCGGAGACGACTTCCGGCCAGTAATATCGGGAATGTTCTCTCGAGGCCCCGAGAACCACTCCGAGCACCGATTTAATCTTTGTTAAATAAACAATGCTCCAATCGTCGTTCTCGCTGCATCGTCAGACTTCTCGGCCCATTCTGACAGGAAGTAAGATAAAATCGGAGACGAATTCGGGGTCGTAATATCGGGAACGTCCGAGCGAGGCCCCGAGAAACATTCCGAGCACCGATTTTATCTTTGTTAAATAAACGATGCTCCTACCGTCGGTCTCGCTGCATCGTCAGACTTCTCGGCCCATTCTGACAGGAAGTAAGATAAAATCGGAGACGAATTCGGGGCAGTAATATCGGGAACGTCCGATCGAGGCCCCAAGAACCATTCCGAGCACCGATTCTATCTTTGTTAAATAAACAATGCTCCTACCGTCGTTCCCGCAGCATCGTCAGACTTCTCGACCCATTCTGACCGGAAGTAAGATAAAATCGGAGACGACTTCGGGGCAGTAATATCGGGAATGTTCGCTCGAGGCCCCGAGAACCATTCCGAGCACCGATTTTATCTTTGTTAAATAACCAATGCTCCAATCGTTGTTCTCGCTGCATCGTCAGACTTCTCGGCCTATTCTGACCGGAAGTAAGATAAAATCGGAGACGAATTCGGGTCAGTAATATCGGGAATGTTCGCTCGAGGCCCCGAGAACCATTCCGAGCACTGATTTGATCTTTGTTAAATAAACAATGCTCCAATCGTCGTTCTCGCTGCATCGTCAGATTTCTCGGCCCATTCTGACCGGAAGAAAGATAAAATCGGAGACGAATTCGGGGTAGTAATATCTGGAACGTCCGAGCAAGGCCCCGAGAAACATTCCGAGCACCGATTTTATCTTTGTTAAATGAACAATGCTCCTACCGTCGGTCTCGCAGCATCGTTAGACTTCTCGACCCATTCTGACAGGAAGTAAGATAAAATCGGAGACGAAGTCGTGGCAGTAATATCGGGAACGTCCGATCGAGGCCCCAAGAACCATTCCGAGCACCGATTTTATCTTTGTTAAATAAACAATGCTCCTACCGTCGTTCCCGCAGCATCGTCAGACTTCTCGACCTATTCTGACCGGAAGTAAGATGAAATCGGAGACGACTTCGGGGCAGTAATATCGGGAATGTTCTCTCGAGGCCCCGAGAACCATTCCGAGCACCGATTTTATCTTTGTTAAATAAACAATGCTCCAATCGTCGTTCTCGCTGCATCGTCAGACTTCTCGGCCCATTCTGACCGGAAGTAAGATAAAATCGGAGACGAATTCGGGGTCGTAATATCGGGAACGTCCGAGCGAGGCCCCGAGAAACATTCCGAGCACCGATTTTATCTTTGTTAAATAAACAATGCTCCTACCGTCGGTCTCGCAGCATTCTCGGACTTCTCGACCCATTCATACCGGAAGTAAGATACAATCGGCGACGACTTCGGGGCAGTAATATCGGGAATGTTGGCTCGAGGCCCCGAGAACCATTCCGAGCACCGATTTTATCTTTGTTAAATAAACAATGCTCCTACCGTCGTTCCCTCAGCATCGACAGACTTCTCGACCCATTCTGACCGGAAGTAAGATAAAATCGGAGACGACTTCGGGGCAGTAATATCGGGAATGTTCTCTCGAGGCCCCGAGAACCACTCCGAGCACCGATTTTATCTTTGTTAAATAAACAATGCTCCAATCGTCGTTCACGCTGCATCGTCAGACTTCTCGGCCCATTCTGACAGGAAGTAAGATAAAATCGGCGACGACTTCGGGGCAGTAATATCGGGAATGTTCACTCGAGGCTCCGAGAACCATTCCGAGCACCGATTTTATTTTTGTTAAATAAACAATGCTCCTACCGTCGTTCCCTCAGCATCGTCGGAATTCTCGACCCATACTGACCGGAAGTAAGATAAAATCGGAGACGACTTCCGGCCAGTAATATCGGGAATGTTCTCTCGAGGCCCCGAGAACCACTCCGAGCACCGATTTTATCTTTGTTAAATAAACAATGCTCCAATCGTCGTTCTCGCTGCATCGTCAGACTTCTCGGCCCATTCTGACAGGAAGTAAGATAAAATCGGAGACGAATTCGGGGTCGTAATATCGGGAACGTCCGAGCGAGGCCCCGAGAAACATTCCGAGCACCGATTTTATCTTTGTTAAATAAACAATGCTCCTACCGTCGGTCTCGCTGCATCGTCAGACTTCTCGGCCCATTCTGACAGGAAGTAAGATAAAATCGGAGACGAATTCGGGGTAGCAATATCTGGAACGTCCGAGCAAGGCCCCGAGAAACATTCCGAGCACCGATTTTATCTTTGGTAAATGAACAATGCTCCTACCGTCGGTCTCGCAGCATCGTTAGACTTCTCGACCCATTCTGACAGGAAGTAAGATAAAATCGGAGACGACTTCGGGGCAGTAATATCGGGAATGTTCGCTCGAGGCCCCGAGAACCAATCCGAGCACCGATTTTATCTTTGTTAAATAAACAATGCTCCAATCGTCGTTCTCGCTGCATCGTCAGACTTCTCGGCCCATTCTGACAGGAAGTAAGATAAAATCGGAGACGAATTCGGGGTCGTAATATCGGGAATTTCCGATCGAGGCCCCGAAAACTATTCCGAGCACTGATTTTATCTTTGTTAAATGAACAATGCTCCAATCGTCGTTCTCGCTGCATCGTCAGACTTCTCGGCCCATTCTGACCGGAAGTAAGATAAAATCGGAGACGAATTCGGGGCAGTAATATCGGGAATTTCCGATCGAGGCCCCGAAAACTATTCCGAGCACTGATTTTATCTTTGTTAAATAAACAATGATCCAATCGTCGTTCTCGCTGCATCGTCAGACTTCTCGGCCCATTCTGACCGGAAGTAAGATAAAATCGGAGACGAATTCGGGGTAGCAATATCGGGAACGTCCGAGCAAGGCCCCGAGAAACATTCCGAGCACCGATTTTATCTTTGTTAAATGAACAATGCTCCTACCGTCGGTCTCGAAGCATCGTCAGACTTCTCGACCCATTCTGACAGGAAGTAAGATAAAATCGGACACGAATTAGGGGCAGTAATATCGGGAACGTCCGATCGAGGCCCCGAGAACCATTCCGAGCACCGATTTTATCTTTGTTTAATAAACAATGCTCCTACCGTCGTTCCCGCAGCATCGTCAGACTTCTCGTCCAATTCTGACCGGAAGTAAGATAAAATCGGAGATGACTTTGGGGCAGTAACATCGGGAATGTTCGCTCGAGGCCCCGAGAACCATTCCGAGCACCGATTTTATCTTTGTTTAGTAAACATTGCTCCTACCGTCGGTCCCGCAGCATCGTCAGACTTCTCGGCCCATTCTGACCGGAAGTAAGATAAAATCGGAGACGAATTCGGGGTAGCAATATCGGGAACGTCCGAGCAAGGCCCCGAGAAACATTCCGAGCAAGGCGTGCAACGTCCGTGCAAGGCCCCGAGAAACATTCCGAGCACCGATTTTATCTTTGTTAAATGAACAATGCTCCTACCGTCGGTCTCGCAGCATCGTCAGACTTCTCGACCCATTCTGACAGGAAGTAAGATAAAATCGGAAACGAATTCGGGGCAGTAATATCGGGAACGTCCGATCGAGGCCCCGAGAACCATTCCGAGCACCGATTTTATCTTTGTTAAATAAACAATGCTCCTACCGTCGTTCCCGCAGCATCGTCAGACTGCTCGACCAATTCTGACCGGAAGTAAGATAAAATCGGAGACGACTTCGGGGCAGTAATATCGGGAATGTTCGCTCGAGGCCCCGAGAACCATTCCGAGCACCGATTTTATCTGTGTTTAGTAAACAATGCTCCTACCGTCGTTCCCGCAGCATCGTCAGACTTCTCGACCCATTCTGACCGGAAGTAAGATAAAATCGGAGACGACTTTGGGGCAGTAATATCGGGAATGTTCGCTCGAGGCCCCGAGAACCATTCCGAGCACCGATTTTATTTTTGTTAAATAACCAATGCTCCAATCGTTGTTCTCGCTGCATCGTCAGACTTCTCGGCCCATTCTGACCGGAAGTAAGATAAAATCGGAGACGAATTCGGGTCAGTAATATCGGGAATGTTCGCTCGAGGCCCCGAGAACCATTCCGAGCACTGATTTGATCTTTGTTAAATAAACAATGCTCCAATCGTCGTTCTCGCTGCATCGTCAGACTTCTCGGCCCATTCTGACCGGAAGTAAGATAAAATCGGAGACGAATTCGGGGTAGTAATATCTGGAACGTCCGAGCAAGGCCCCGAGAAACATTCCGAGCACCGATTTTATCTTTGTTAAATGAACAATGCTCCTACCGTCGGTCTCGCAGCATCGTTAGACTTCTCGACCCATTCTGACAGGAAGTAAGATAAAATCGGAGACAAAGTCGTGGCAGTAATATCGGGAACGTCCGATCGAGGCCCCAAGAACCATTCCGAGCACCGATTTTATCTTTGTTAAATAAACAATGCTCCTACCGTCGTTCCCGCAGCATCGTCAGACTTCTCGACCAATTCTGACCGGAAGTAAGATGAAATCGGAGACGACTTCGGGGCAGTAATATCGGGAATGTTCTCTCGAGGCCCCGAGAACCATTCCGAGCACCGATTTTATCTTTGTTAAATAAACAATGCTCCAATCGTCGTTCTCGCTGCATCGTCAGACTTCTCGGCCCATTCTGACAGGAAGTAAGATAAAACCGGAGACGAATTCGGGGTCGTAATATCGGGAACGTCCGAGCGAGGCCCCGAAAAACATTCCGAGCACCGATTTTATCTTTTTAAAATAAACAATGCTCCTACGGTCGGGCTCGCAGCATTGTCAGACTTCTCGACCCATTCATACCGGAAGTAAGATACAATCGGCGACGACTTCGGGGCAGTAATATCGGGAATGTTCGCTCGAGGCCCCGAGAACCATTCCGAGCACCGATTTTATCTTTGTTAAATAAACAATGCTCCTACCGTCGTTCCCTCAGCATCGTCAGACTTCTCGACCCATTCTGACCGGAAGTAAGATAAAATCGGAGACGACTTCGGGGCAGTAATATCGGGAATGTTCGCTCGAGGCTCCGAGAACCATTCCGAGCACCGATTTTATTTTTGTTAAATAAACAATGCTCCTACCGTCGTTCCCTCAGCATCGTCAGACTTCTCGACCCATTCTGACCGGAATTAAGATAAAATCGGAGACGACTTCCGGCCAGTAATATCGGGAATGTTCTCTCGAGGCCCCGAGAACCACTCCGAGCACCGATTTTATCTTTGTTAAATAAACAATGCTCCAATCGTCGTTCTCGCTGCATCGTCAGACTTCTCGGCCCATTCTGACAGGAAGTAAGATAAAATCGGAGACGAATTCGGGGTCGTAATATCGGGAACGTCCGAGCGAGGCCCCGAGAAACATTCCGAGCACCGATTTTATCTTTGTTAAATAAACAATGCTCCTACCGTCGGTCTCGCTGCATCGTCAGACTTCTCGGCCCATTCTGACAGGAAGTAAGATAAAATCGGAGACGAATTCGGGGCAGTAATATCGGGAACGTCCGATCGAGGCCCCAAGAACCATTCCGAGCACCGATTTTATCTTTGTTAAATAAACAATGCTCCTACCGTCGTTCCCGGAGCATCGTCAGACTTCTCGACCCATTCTGACCGGAAGTAAGATAAAATCGGAGACGACTTCGGGGCAGTAATATCGGGAATGTTCGCTCGAGGCCCCGAGAACCATTCCGAGCACCGATTTTATCTTTGTTAAATAAACAATGCTCTAATCGTCGTTCTCGCTGCATCGTCAGACTTCTCTGCCCATTCTGACCGGAAGTAAGATAAAATCGGAGACGAATTCGGGGTAGCAATATCTGGAACGTCCGAGCAAGGCCCCGAGAAACATTCCGAGCACCGATTTTATCTTTGGTAAATGAACAATGCTCCTACCGTCGGTCTCGCAGCATCGTTAGACTTCTCGACCCATTCTGACAGGAAGTAAGATAAAATCGGAGACGAAGTCGGGGCAGTAATATCGGGAACGTCCGATCGAGGCCCCAAGAACCATTCCGAGCACCGATTTTATCTTTGTTAAATAAACAATGCTCCTACCGTCGTTCCCGCACCATCGTCAGACTTCTCGACCTATTCTGACCGGAAGTAAGATGAAATCGGAGACGACTTCGGGGCAGTAATATCGGGAATGTTCTCTCGAGGCCCCGAGAACCATTCCGAGCACCGATTTTATCTTTGTTAAATAAACAATGCTCCAATCGTCGTTCTCGCTGCATCGTCAGACTGCTCGGCCCATTCTGACAGGAAGTAAGATAAAATCGGAGACGAATTCGGGGTCGTAATATTCGGAATTTCCGATCGAGGCCCCGAAAACTATTCCGAGCACTGATTTTATCTTTGTTAAATGAACAATGCTCCAATCGACGTTCTCGCTGCATCGTCAGACTTCTCGGCCCATTCTGACCGGAAGTAAAATAAAATCGGAGACGAATTCGGGGCAGTAATATCGGGAATTTCCGATCGAGGCCCCGAAAACTATTCCGAGCACTGATTTTATCTTTGTTAAATAAACAATGATCCAATCGTCATTCTCGCTGCATCGTCAGACTTCTCGGCCCATTCTGACCGGAAGTAAGATAAAATCGGAGACGAATTCGGGGTAGCAATAACGGGAACGTCCGAGCAAGGCCCCGAGAAACATTCCGAGCACCGATTTTATCTTTGTTAAATGAACAATGCTCCTACCGTCGGTCTCGAAGCATCGTCAGACTTCTCGACCCATTCTGACAGGAAGTAAGATAAAATCGGACACGAATTAGGGGCAGTAATATCGGGAACGTCCGATCGAGGCCCCGAGAACCATTCCGAGCACCGATTTTATCTTTGTTTAATAAACAATGCTCCTACCGTCGTTCCCGCAGCATCGTCAGACTTCTCGTCCAATTCTGACCGGAAGTAAGATAAAATCGGAGACGACTTTGGGGCAGTAACATCGGGAATGTTCGCTCGAGGCCCCGAGAACCATTCCGAGCACCGATTTTATCTTTGTTTAGTAAACATTGCTCCTACCGTCGGTCCCGCAGCATCGTCAGACTTCTCGGCCCATTCTGACCGGAAGTAAGATAAAATCGGAGACGAATTCGGGGTAGCAATATCGGGAACGTCCGAGCAAGGCCCCGAGAAACATTCCGAGCAAGGCGTGCAACGTCCGTGCAAGGCCCCGAGAAACATTCCGAGCACCGATTTTATCTTTGTTAAATGAACAATGCTCCTACCGTCGGTCTCGAAGCATCGTCAGACTTCTCGACCCATTCTGACAGGAAGTAAGATAAAATCGGACACGAATTAGGGGCAGTAATATCGGGAACGTCCGATCGAGGCCGCGAGAACCATTTCGAGCACCGATTATATCTTTGTTTAATAAACAATGCTCCTACCGTCGTTCCCGCAGCATCGTCAGACTTCTCGTCCAATTCTGACCGGAAGTAAGATAAAATCGGAGACGACTTCGGGGCAGTACTATCGGGAATGTTCGCTTGAGGCCCCGAGAACCATTCCGAGTACCGATTTTATCTTTGTTTAGTATACATTGCTCCTACCGTCGTTCCCGCAGCATCGTCAGACTTCTCGACCCATTCTGACCGGAAGTAAGATAAAATCGGAGACGAATTCGGGGTAGCAATATCGGGAACGTCCGTGCAAGGCCCCGAGAAACATTCCGAGCACCGACTTTATCTTTGTTAAATGAACAATGCTCCTACCGTCGGTCTCGCAGCATCGTCAGACTTCTCGACCCATTCTGACAGGAAGTAAGATAAAATCGGAAACGAATTCGGGGCAGTAGTATCGGGAACGTCCGATTGAGGCCCCGAGAACCATTCCGAGCACCGATTTTATCTTTGTTAAATAAACAATGCTCCTACCGTCGTTCCCGCAGCATCGTCAGACTTCTCGACCAATTCTGACCGGAAGTAAGATAAAATCGGAGACGACTTCGGGGCAGTAATATCGGGAATTTTCGCTCGAGGCCCCGAGAACCATTCCGAGCACCGATTTTATCTGTGTTTAGTAAACAATGCTCCTACCGTCGTTCCCGCAGCATCGTCAGACTTCTCGACCCATTCTGACCGGAAGTAAGATAAAATCGGAGACGAAATCGGGGTCGTAATATCGGGAACGTCCGAGCGAGGCCCCGAGAAACATTCCGAGCACCGATTTTATCTTTGTTAAATAAACAATGCTCCTACCGTCGGTCTCGCAGCATTGTCAGACTTCTCGACCCATTCTCACCGGAAGTAAGATAAAATCGGCGACGACTTCGGGGCAGTAATATCGGGAATGTTCGCTCGAGGCTCCGAGAACCATTCCGAGCACCGATTTTATTTTTGTTAAATAAATAATGCTCCTACCGTCGTTCCCTCAGCCTCGTCAGACTTCTCGACCCATTCTGACCGGAAGTAAGATAAAATCGGAGACGACTTCCGGCCAGTAATATCGGGAATGTTCTCTCGAGGCCCCGAGAACCACTCCGAGCACCGATTTAATCTTTGTTAAATAAACAATGCTCCAATCGTCGTTCTCGCTGCATCGTCAGACTTCTCGGCCCATTCTGACAGGAAGTAAGATAAAATCGGAGACGAATTCGGGGTCGTAATATCGGGAACGTCCGAGCGAGGCCCCGAGAAACATTCCGAGCACCGATTTTATCTTTGTTAAATAAACGATGCTCCTACCGTCGGTCTCGCTGCATCGTCAGACTTCTCGGCCCATTCTGACAGGAAGTAAGATAAAATCGGAGACGAATTCGGGGCAGTAATATCGGGAACGTCCGATCGAGGCCCCAAGAACCATTCCGAGCACCGATTCTATCTTTGTTAAATAAACAATGCTCCTACCGTCGTTCCCGCAGCATCGTCAGACTTCTCGACCCATTCTGACCGGAAGTAAGATAAAATCGGAGACGACTTCGGGGCAGTAATATCGGGAATGTTCGCTCGAGGCCCCGAGAACCATTCCGAGCACCGATTTTATCTTTGTTAAATAACCAATGCTCCAATCGTTGTTCTCGCTGCATCGTCAGACTTCTCGGCCTATTCTGACCGGAAGTAAGATAAAATCGGAGACGAATTCGGGTCAGTAATATCGGGAATGTTCGCTCGAGGCCCCGAGAACCATTCCGAGCACTGATTTGATCTTTGTTAAATAAACAATGCTCCAATCGTCGTTCTCGCTGCATCGTCAGATTTCTCGGCCCATTCTGACCGGAAGAAAGATAAAATCGGAGACGAATTCGGGGTAGTAATATCTGGAACGTCCGAGCAAGGCCCCGAGAAACATTCCGAGCACCGATTTTATCTTTGTTAAATGAACAATGCTCCTACCGTCGGTCTCGCAGCATCGTTAGACTTCTCGACCCATTCTGACAGGAAGTAAGATAAAATCGGAGACGAAGTCGTGGCAGTAATATCGGGAACGTCCGATCGAGGCCCCAAGAACCATTCCGAGCACCGATTTTATCTTTGTTAAATAAACAATGCTCCTACCGTCGTTCCCGCAGCATCGTCAGACTTCTCGACCTATTCTGACCGGAAGTAAGATGAAATCGGAGACGACTTCGGGGCAGTAATATCGGGAATGTTCTCTCGAGGCCCCGAGAACCATTCCGAGCACCGATTTTATCTTTGTTAAATAAACAATGCTCCAATCGTCGTTCTCGCTGCATCGTCAGACTTCTCGGCCCATTCTGACCGGAAGTAAGATAAAATCGGAGACGAATTCGGGGTCGTAATATCGGGAACGTCCGAGCGAGGCCCCGAGAAACATTCCGAGCACCGATTTTATCTTTGTTAAATAAACAATGCTCCTACCGTCGGTCTCGCAGCATTCTCGGACTTCTCGACCCATTCATACCGGAAGTAAGATACAATCGGCGACGACTTCGGGGCAGTAATATCGGGAATGTTGGCTCGAGGCCCCGAGAACCATTCCGAGCACCGATTTTATCTTTGTTAAATAAACAATGCCCCTACCGTCGTTCCCTCAGCATCGACAGACTTCTCGACCCATTCTGACCGGAAGTAAGATAAAATCGGAGACGACTTCGGGGCAGTAATATCGGGAATGTTCTCTCGAGGCCCCGAGAACCACTCCGAGCACCGATTTTATCTTTGTTAAATAAACAATGCTCCAATCGTCGTTCACGCTGCATCGTCAGACTTCTCGGCCCATTCTGACAGGAAGTAAGATAAAATCGGCGACGACTTCGGGGCAGTAATATCGGGAATGTTCACTCGAGGCTCCGAGAACCATTCCGAGCACCGATTTTATTTTTGTTAAATAAACAATGCTCCTACCGTCGTTCCCTCAGCATCGTCGGAATTCTCGACCCATACTGACCGGAAGTAAGATAAAATCGGAGACGACTTCCGGCCAGTAATATCGGGAATGTTCTCTCGAGGCCCCGAGAACCACTCCGAGCACCGATTTTATCTTTGTTAAATAAACAATGCTCCAATCGTCGTTCTCGCTGCATCGTCAGACTTCTCGGCCCATTCTGACAGGAAGTAAGATAAAATCGGAGACGAATTCGGGGTCGTAATATCTTGAACGTCCGAGCGAGGCCCCGAGAAACATTCCGAGCACCGATTTTATCTTTGTTAAATAAACAATGCTCCTACCGTCGGTCTCGCTGCATCGTCAGACTTCTCGGCCCATTCTGACAGGAAGTAAGATAAAATCGGAGACGAATTCGGGGCAGTAATATCGGGAACGTCCGATCGAGGCCCCAAGAACCATTCCGAGCACCGATTTTATCTTTGTTAAATAAACAATGCTCCTACCGTCGTTCCCGCAGCATCGTCAGACTTCTCGACCCATTCTGACCGGAAGTAAGATAAAATCGGAGACGACTTCGGGCCAGTAATATCGGGAATGTTCGCTCGAGGCCCCGAGAACCATTCCGAGCACCGATTTTATCTTTGTTAAATAAACAACGCTCTAATCGTCGTTCTCGCTGCATCGTCAGACTTCTCTGCCCATTCTGACCGGAAGTAAGATAAAATCGGAGACGAATTCGGGGTAGCAATATCTGGAACGTCCGAGCAAGGCCCCGAGAAACATTCCGAGCACCGATTTTATCTTTGGTAAATGAACAATGCTCCTACCGTCGGTCTCGCAGCATCGTTAGACTTCTCGACCCATTCTGACAGGAAGTAAGATAAAATCGGAGACGAAGTCGGGGCAGTAATATCGGGAACGTCCGATCGAGGCCCCAAGAACCATTCCGAGCACCGATTTTATCTTTGTTAAATAAACAATGCTCCTACCGTCGTTCCCGCACCATCGTCAGACTTCTCGACCTATTCTGACCGGAAGTAAGATGAAATCGGAGACGACTTCGGGGCAGTAATATCGGGAATGTTCTCTCGAGGCCCCGAGAACCATTCCGAGCACCGATTTTATCTTTGTTAAATAAACAATGCTCCAATCGTCTTTCTCGCTGCATCGTCAGACTTCTCGGCCCATTCTGACAGGAAGTAAGATAAAATCGGAGACGAATTCGGGGTCGTAATATCGGGAATTTCCGATCGAGGCCCCGAAAACTATTCCGAGCACTGATTTTATCTTTGTTAAATGAACAATGCTCCAATCGTCGTTCTCGCTGCATCGTCAGACTTCTCGGCCCATTCTGACCGGAAGTAAGATAAAATCGGAGACGAATTCGGGGCAGTAATATCGGGAATTTCCGATCGAGGCCCCGAAAACTATTCCGAGCACTGATTTTATCTTTGTTAAATAAACAATGATCCAATCGTCGTTCTCGCTGCATCGTCAGACTTCTCGGCCCATTCTGACCGGAAGTAAGATAAAATCGGAGACGAATTCGGGGTAGCAATATCGGGAACGTCCGAGCAAGGCCCCGAGAAACATTCCGAGCACCGATTTTATCTTTGTTAAATGAACAATGCTCCTACCGTCGGTCTCGAAGCATCGTCAGACTTCTCGACCCATTCTGACAGGAAGTAAGATAAAATCGGACACGAATTAGGGGCAGTAATATCGGGAACGTCCGATCGAGGCCCCGAGAACCATTCCGAGCACCGATTTTATCTTTGTTTAATAAACAATGCTCCTACCGTCGTTCCCGCAGCATCGTCAGACTTCTCGTCCAATTCTGACCGGAAGTAAGATAAAATCGGAGATGACTTTGGGGCAGTAACATCGGGAATGTTCGCTCGAGGCCCCGAGAACCATTCCGAGCACCGATTTTATCTTTGTTTAGTAAACATTGCTCCTACCGTCGGTCCCGCAGCATCGTCAGACTTCTCGGCCCATTCTGACCGGAAGTAAGATAAAATCGGAGACGAATTCGGGGTAGCAATATCGGGAACGTCCGAGCAAGGCCCCGAGAAACATTCCGAGCAAGGCGTGCAACGTCCGTGCAAGGCCCCGAGAAACATTCCGAGCACCGATTTTATCTTTGTTAAATGAACAATGCTCCTACCGTCGGTCTCGCAGCATCGTCAGACTTCTCGACCCATTCTGACAGGAAGTAAGATAAAATCGGAAACGAATTCGGGGCAGTAATATCGGGAACGTCCGATCGAGGCCCCGAGAACCATTCCGAGCACCGATTTTATCTTTGTTCAATAAACAATGCTCCTACCGTCGTTCCCGCAGCATCGTCAGACTTCTCGACCAATTCTGACGGGAAGTAAGATAAAATCGGAGACGACTTCGGGGCAGTAATATCGGGAATGTTCGCTCGAGGCCCCGAGAACCATTCCGAGCACCGATTTTATCTGTGTTTAGTAAACAATGCTCCTACCGTCGTTCCCGCAGCATCGTCAGACTTCTCGACCCATTCTGACCGGAAGTAAGATAAAATCGGAGACGACTTTGGGGCAGTAATATCGGGAATGTTTGCTCGAGGCCCCGAGAACCATTCCGAGCACCGATTTTATCTTTGTTAAATAACCAATGCTCCAATCGTTGTTCTCGCTGCATCGTCAGACTTCTCGGCCCATTCTGACAGGAAGTAAGATAAAATCGGAGACGAATTCGGGGTCGTAATATCGGGAACGTCCGAGCGAGGCCCCGAGAAACAGTCCGAGCACCGATTTTATCTTTGTTAAATAAACAATGCTCCTACCGTCGGTCTCGCTGCATCGTCAGACTTCTCGGCCCATTCTGACAGGAAGTAAGATAAAATCGGAGACGAATTCGGGGCAGTAATATCGGGAACGTCCGATCGAGGCCCCAAGAACCATTCCGAGCACCGATTTTATCTTTGTTAAATAAACAATGCTCCTACCGTCGTTCCCGCAGCATCGTCAGACTTCTCGACCCATTCTGACCGGAAGTAAGATAAAATCGGAGACGAATTCGGGGTAGCAATATCGGGAACGTCCGAGCAAGGCCCCGAGAAACATTCCGAGCACCGATTTTATCTTTGTTAAATGAACAATGCTCCTACCGTCGGTCTCGAAGCATCGTCAGACTTCTCGACCCATTCTGACAGGAAGTAAGATAAAATCGGACACGAATTAGGGGCAGTAATATCGGGAACGTCCGATCGAGGCCCCGAGAACCATTCCGAGCACCGATTTTATCTTTGTTTAATAAACAATGCTCCTACCGTCGTTCCCGCAGCATCGTCAGACTTCTCGTCCAATTCTGACCGGAAGTAAGATAAAATCGGAGATGACTTTGGGGCAGTAACATCGGGACTGTTCGCTCGAGGCCCCGAGAACCATTCCGAGCACCGATTTTATCTTTGTTTAGTAAACATTGCTCCTACCGTCGGTCCCGCAGCATCGTCAGACTTCTCGGCCCATTCTGACCGGAAGTAAGATAAAATCGGAGACGAATTCGGGGTAGCAATATCGGGAACGTCCGAGCAAGGCCCCGAGAAACATTCCGAGCACCGATTTTATCTTTGGTAAATGAACAATGCTCCTACCGTCGGTCTCGCAGCATCGTCAGACTTCTCGACCCATTCTGACAGGAAGTACGATAAAATCGGAAACGAATTCGGGGCAGTAATATCGGGAACGTCCGATCGAGGCCCCGAGAACCATTCCGAGCACCGATTTTATCTTTGTTAAATAAACAATGCTCCTACCGTCGTTCCCGCAGCATCGTCAGACTTCTCGACCAATTCTGACCGGAAGTAAGATAAAATCGGAGACGACTTCGGGGCAGTAATATCGGGAATGGTCGCTCGAGGCCCCGAGAACCATTCCGAGCACCGATTTTATCTGTGTTTAGTAAACAATGCTCCTACCGTCGTTCCCGCAGCATCGTCAAACTTCTCGACCCATTCTGACCGGAAGTAAGATAAAATCGGAGACGACTTTGGGGCAGTAATATCGGGAATGTTCGCTCGAGGCCCCGAGAACCATTCCGAGCACCGATTTTATCTTGGTTAAATAAACAATGCTCCTACCGTCGTTCCCTCAGCATCGACAGACTTCTCGACCCATTCTGACCGGAAGTAAGATAAAATCGGAGACGACTTCGGGGCAGTAATATCGGGAATGTTCTCTCGAGGCCCCGAGATCCACTCCGAGCACCGATTTTATCTTTGTTAAATAAACAATGCTCCAATCGTCGTTCACGCTGCATCGTCAGACTTCTCGGCCCATTCTGACAGGAAGTAAGATAAAATCGGCGACGACTTCGGGGCAGTAATATCGGGAATGTTCACTCGAGGCTCCGAGAACCATTCCGAGCACCGATTTTATTTTTGTTAAATAAACAATGCTCCTACCGTCGTTCCCTCAGCATCGTCGGACTTCTCGACCCATACTGACCGGAAGTAAGATAAAATCGGAGACGACTTCCGGCCAGTAATATCGGGAATGTTCTCTCGAGGCCCCGAGAACCACTCCGAGCACCGATTTTATCTTTGTCAAATAAACAATGCTCCAATCGTCGTTCTCGCTGCATCGTCAGACTTCTCGGCCCATTCTGACAGGAAGTAAGATAAAATCGGAGACGAATTCGGGGTCGTAATATCGGGAACGTCCGACCGAGGCCCCGAGAAACATTCCGAGCACCGATTTTATCTTTGTTAAATAAACAATGCTCCTACCGTCGGTCTCGCTGCATCGTCAGACTTCTCGGCCCATTCTGACAGGAAGTAAGATAAAATCGGAGACGAATTCGGGGCAGTAATATCGGGAACGTCCGATCGAGGCCCCAAGAACCATTCCGAGCACCGATTTTATCTTTGTTAAATAAACAATGCTCCTACCGTCGTTCCCGCAGCATCGTCAGACTTCTCGACCCATTCTGGCCGGAAGTAAGATAAAATCGGAGACGACTTCGGGCCAGTAATATCGGGAATGTTCGCTCGAGGCCCCGAGAACCATTCCGAGCACCGATTTTATCTTTGTTAAATAAACGACGCTCTAATCGTCGTTCTCGCTGCATCGTCAGACTTCTCTGCCCATTCTGACCGGAAGTAAGATAAAATCGGAGACGAATTCGGGGTAGCAATATCTGGAACGTCCGAGCAAGGCCCCGAGAAACATTCCGAGCACCGATTTTATCTTTGGTAAATGAACAATGCTCCTACCGTCGGTCTCGCAGCATCGTTAGACTTCTCGACCCATTCTGACAGGAAGTAAGATAAAATCGGAGACGAAGTCGGGGCAGTAATATCGGGAACGTCCGATCGAGGCCCCAAGAACCATTCCGAGCACCGATTTTATCTTTGTTAAATAAACAATGCTCCTACCGTCTTTCCCGCACCATCGTCAGACTTCTCGACCTATTCTGACCGGAAGTAAGATGAAATCGGAGACGACTTCGGGGCAGTAATATCGGGAATGTTCTCTCGAGGCCCCGAGAACCATTCCGAGCACCGATTTTATCTTTGTTAAATAAACAATGCTCCAATCGTCGTTCTCGCTGCATCGTCAGACTTCTCGGCCCATTCTGACAGGAAGTAAGATAAAATCGGAGACGAATTCGGGGTCGTAATATCGGGAATTTCCGATCGAGGCCCCGAAAACTATTCCGAGCACTGATTTTATCTTTGTTAAATGAACAATGCTCCAATCGTCGTTCTCGCTGCATCGTCAGACTTCTCGGCCCATTCTGACCGGAAGTAAGATAAAATCGGAGACGAATTCGGGGCAGTAATATCGGGAATTTCCGATCGAGGCCCCGAAAACTATTCCGAGCACTGATTTTATCTTTGTTAAATAAACAATGATCCAATCGTCGTTCTCGCTGCATCGTCAGACTTCTCGGCCCATTCTGACCGGAAGTAAGATAAAATCGGAGACGAATTCGGGGTAGCAATATCGGGAACGTCCGAGCAAGGCCCCGAGAAACATTCCGAGCACCGATTTTATCTTTGTTAAATGAACAATGCTCCTACCGTCGGTCTCGAAGCATCGTCAGACTTCTCGACCCATTCTGACAGGAAGTAAGATAAAATCGGACACGAATTAGGGGCAGTAATATCGGGAACGTCCGATCGAGGCCCCGAGAACCATTCCGTGCACCGATTTTATCTTTGTTTAATAAACAATGCTCCTACCGTCGTTCCCGCAGCATCGTCAGACTTCTCGTCCAATTCTGACCGGAAGTAAGATAAAATCGGAGATGACTTTGGGGCAGTAACATCGGGAACGTTCGCTCGAGGCCCCGAGAACCATTCCGAGCACCGATTTTATCTTTGTTTAGTAAACATTGTTCCTACCGTCGGTCCCGCAGCATCGTCAGACTTCTCGGCCCATTCTGACCGGAAGTAAGATAAAATCGGAGACGAATTCGGGGTAGCAATATCGGGAACGTCCGAGCAAGGCCCCGAGAAACATTCCGAGCACCGATTTTATCTTTGTTAAATGAACAATGCTCCTACCGTCGGTCTCGCAGCATCGTCAGACTTCTCGACCCATTCTGACAGGAAGTACGATAAAATCGGAAACGAATTCGGGGCAGTAATATCGGGAACGTCCGATCGAGGCCCCGAGAACCATTCCGAGCACCGATTTTATCTTTGTTAAATAAACACTGCTCCTACCGTCGTTCCCGCAGCATCGTCAGACTTCTCGACCAATTCTGACCGGAAGTAAGATAAAATCGGAGACGACTTCGGGGCAGTAATATCGGGAATGGTCGCTCGAGGCCCCGAGAACCATTCCGAGCACCGATTTTATCTGTGTTTAGTAAACAATGCTCCTACCGTCGTTCCCGCAGCATCGTCAGACTTCTCGACCCATTCTGACCGGAAGTAAGATAAAATCGGGGACGACTTTGGGGCAGTAATATCGGGAATGTTCGCTCGAGGCCCCGAGAACCATTCCGAGCACCGATTTTATCTTTGTTAAATAACCAATGCTCCAATCGTTGTTCTCGCTGCATCGTCAGACTTCTCGGCCTATTCTGACCGGAAGTAAGATAAAATCGGAGACGAATTCGGGTCAGTAATATCGGGAATGTTCGCTCGAGGCCCCGAGAACCATCCCGAGCACTGATTTGATCTTTCTTAAATAAACAATGCTCCAATCGTCGTTCTCGCTGCATCGTCAGACTTCTCGGCCCATTCTGACCGGAAGAAAGATAAAATCGGAGACGAATTCGGGGTAGTAATATCTGGAACGTCCGAGCAAGACCCCGAGAAACATTCCGAGCACCGATTTTATCTTTGTTAAATGAACAATGCTCCTACCGTCGGTCTCGCAGCATCGTTAGACTTCTCGACCCATTCTGACAGGAAGTAAGATAAAATCGGAGACGAAGTCGTGGCAGTAATATCGGGAACGTCCGATCGAGGCCCCAAGAACCATTCCGAGCACCGATTTTATCTTTGTTAAATAAACAATGCTCCTACCGTCGTTCCCGCAGCATCGTCAGACTTCTCGACCTATTCTGACCGGAAGTAAGATGAAATCGGAGACGACTTCGGGGCAGTAATATCGGGAATGTTCTCTCGAGGCCCCGAGAACCATTCCGAGCACCGATTTTATCTTTGTTAAATAAACAATGCTCCAATCGTCGTTCTCGCTGCATCGTCAGACTTCTCGGCCCATTCTGACAGGAAGTAAGATAAAATCGGAGACGAATTCGGGGTCGTAATATCGGGAACGTCCGAGCGAGGCCCCGAGAAACATTCCGAGCACCGATTTTATCTTTGTTAAATAAACAATGCTCCTACCGTCGGTCTCGCTGCATCGTCAGACTTCTCGGCCCATTCTGACAGGAAGTAAGATAAAATCGGAGACGAATTCGGGGCAGTAATATCGGGAACGTCCGATCGAGGCCCCAAGAACCATTCCGAGCACTGATTTTATCTTTGTTAAATAAACAATGCTCCTACCGTCGTTCCCGCAGCATCGTCAGACTTCTCGACCCATTCTGACCGGAAGTAAGATAAAATCGGAGACGACTTTGGGGCAGTAATATCGGGAATGTTCGCTCGAGGCCCCGAGAACCATTCCGAGCACCGATTTTATCTTTGTTAAATAAACAATGCTCCAATCGTCGTTCTCGCTGCATCGTCAGACTTCTCGGCCCATTCTGACAGGAAGTAAGATAAAATCGGAGACGAATTCGGGGTCGTAATATCGGGAACGTCCGAGCGAGGCCCCGAGAAACATTCCGAGCACCGATTTTATCTTTGTTAAATAAACAATGCTCCTACCGTCGGTCTCGCTGCATCGTCAGACTTCTCGGCCCATTCTGACAGGAAGTAAGATAAAATCGGAGACGAATTCGGGGCAGTAATATCGGGAACGTCCGATCGAGGCCCCAAGAACCATTCCGAGCACCGATTTTATCTTTGTTAAATAAACAATGCTCCTACCGTCGTTCCCGCACCATCGTCAGACTTCTCGACCTATTCTGACCGGAAGTAAGATGAAATCGGAGACGACTTCGGGGCAGTAATATCGGGAATGTTCTCTCGAGGCCCCGAGAACCATTCCGAGCACCGATTTTATCTTTGTTAAACAAACAATGCTCCAATCGTCGTTCTCGCTGCATCGTCAGACTTCTCGGCCCATTCTGACAGGAAGTAAGATAAAATCGGAGACAAATTCGGGGTCGTAATATCGGGAACGTCCGAGCGAGGCCCCGAGAAACATTCCGAGCACCGATTTTATCTTTGTTAAATAAACAATGCTCCTACCGTCGGTCTCGCAGCATTGTCAGACTTCTCGACCCATTCATACCGGAAGTAAGATACAATCGGCGACGACTTCGGCGCAGTAATATCGGGAATGTTCGCTCGAGGCCCCGAGAACCATTCCGAGCACCGATTTTATCTTTGTTAAATAAACAATGCTCCTACCGTCGTTCCCTCAGCATCGTCAGACTTCTCGACCCATTCTGACCGGAAGTAAGCTAAAATCGGAGACGACTTCGGGGCAGTAATATCGGGAATGTTCTCTCGAGGCCCCGAGAACCACTCCGAGCACCGATTTTATCTTTGTTAAATAAACAATGCTCCAATCGTCGTTCACGCTGCATCGTCAGACTTCTCGGCCCATTCTGACAGGAAGTAAGATAAAATCGGCGACGACTTCGGGGCAGTAATATCGGGAATGTTCGCTCGAGGCTCCGAGAACCATTCCGAGCACCGATTTTATTTTTGTTAAATAAACAATGCTCCTATCGTCGTTCCCTCAGCATCGTCAGACTTCTCGACCCATTCTGACCGGAAGTAAGATAAAATCGGAGACGACTTCCGGCCAGTAATATCGGGAATGTTCTCTCGAGGCCCCGAGAACCACTCCGACCACCGATTTTATCTTTGTTAAATAAACAATGCTCCAATCGTCGTTCTCGCTGCATCGTCAGACTTCTCGGCCCATTCTGACAGGAAGTAAAATAAAATCGGAGACGAATTCGGGGTCGTAATATCGGGAACGTCCGAGCGAGGCCCCGAGAAACATTCCGAGCACCGATTTTATCTTTGTTAAATAAACAATGCTCCTACCGTCGGTCTCGCTGCATCGTCAGACTTCTCGGCCCATTCTGACAGGAAGTAAGATAAAATCGGAGACGAATTCGGGGCAGTAATATCGGGAACGTCCGATCGAGGCCCCAAGAACCATTCCGAGCACTGATTTTATCTTTGTTAAATAAACAATGCTCCTACCGTCGTTCCCGCAGCATCGTCAGACTTCTCGACCCATTCTGACCGGAAGTAAGATAAAATCGGAGACGACTTTGGGGCAGTAATATCGGGAATGTTCGCTCGAGGCCCCGAGAACCATTCCGAGCACCGATTTTATCTTTGTTAAATAACCAATGCTCCAATCGTTGTTCTCGCTGCATCGTCAGACTTCTCGGCCTATTCTGACCGGAAGTAAGATAAAATCGGAGACGAATTCGGGTCAGTAATATCGGGAATGTTCGCTCGAGGCCCCGAGAACCATTCCGAGCACTGATTTGATCTTTGTTAAATAAACAATGCTCCAATCGTCGTTCTCGCTGCATCGTCAGACTTCTCGGCCCATTCTGACCGGAAGAAAGATAAAATCGGAGACGAATTCGGGGTAGTAATATCTGGAACGTCCGAGCAAGGCCCCGAGAAACATTCCGAGCACCGATTTTATCTTTGTTAAATGAACAATGCTCCTACCGTCGGTCTCGCAGCATCGTTAGACTTCTCGACCCATTCTGACAGGAAGTAAGATAAAATCGGAGACGAAGTCGTGGCAGTAATATCGGGAACGTCCGATCGAGGCCCCAAGAACCATTCCGAGCACCGATTTTATCTTTGTTAAATAAACAATGCTCCAATCGTCGTTCTCGCTGCATCGTCAGACTTCTCGGCCCATTCTGACAGGAAGTAAGATAAAATCGGAGACGAATTCGGGGTCGTAATATCGGGAACTTCCGAGCGAGGCCCCGAGAAACATTCCGAGCACCGATTTTATCTTTGTTAAATAAACAATGCTCCTACCGTCGGTCTCGCTGCATCGTCAGACTTCTCGGCCCATTCTGACAGGAAGTAAGATAAAATCGGAGACGAATTCGGGGCAGTAATATCGGGAACGTCCGATCGAGGCCCCAAGAACCATTCCGAGCACCGATTTTATCTTTGTTAAATAAACAATGCTCCTACCGTCGTTCCCGCAGCATCGTCAGACTTCTCGACCCATTCTGACCGGAAGTAAGATAAAATCGGAGACGACTTCGGGCCAGTCATATCGGGAATGTTCGCTCGAGGCCCCGAGAACCATTCCGAGCACCGATTTTATCTTTGTTAAATAAACAACGCTCTAATCGTCGTTCTCGCTGCATCGTCAGACTTCTCTGCCCATTCTGACCGGAAGTAAGATAAAATCGGAGACGAATTCGGGGTAGCAATATCTGGAACGTCCGAGCAAGGCCCCGAGAAACATTCCGAGCACCGATTTTATCTTTGGTAAATGAACAATGCTCCTACCGTCGGTCTCGCAGCATCGTTAGACTTCTCGACACATTCTGACAGGAAATAAGATAAAATCGGAGACGAAGTCGGGGCAGTAATATCGGGAACGTCCGATCGAGGCCCCAAGAACCATTCCGAGCACCGATTTTATCTTTGTTAAATAAACAATGCTCCTACCGTCGTTCCCGCACCATCGTCAGACTTCTCGACCTATTCTGACCGGAAGTAAGATGAAATCGGAGACGACTTCGGGGCAGTAATATCGGGAATGTTCTCTCGAGGCCCCGAGAACCATTCCGAGCACCGATTTTATCTTTGTTAAATAAACAATGCTTCAATCGTCGTTCTCGCTGCATCGTCAGACTTCTCGGCCCATTCTGACAGGAAGTAAGATAAAATCGGAGACAAATTCGGGGTCGTAATATCGGGAACGTCCGAGCGAGGCCCCGAGAAACATTCCGAGCACCGATTTTATCTTTGTTAAATAAACAATGCTCCTACCGTCGGTCTCGCAGCATTGTCAGACTTCTCGACCCATTCATACCGGAAGTAAGATACAATCGGCGACGACTTCGGGGCAGTAATATCGGGAATGTTCGCTCGAGGCCCCGAGAACCATTCCGAGCACCGATTTTATCTTTGTTAAATAAACAATGCTCCTACCGTCGTTCCCTCAGCATCGTCAGACTTCTCGACCCATTCTGACCGGAAGTAAGATAAAATCGGAGACGACTTCGGGGCAGTAATATCGGGAATGTTCTCTCGAGGCCCCGAGAACCACTCCGAGCACCGATTTTATCTTTGTTAAATAAACAATGCTCCAATCGTCGTTCACGCTGCATCGTCAGACTTCTCGGCCCATTCTGACAGGAAGTAAGATAAAATCGGCGACGACTTCGGGGCAGTAATATCGGGAATGTTCGCTCGAGGCTCCGAGAACCATTCCGAGCACCGATTTTATTTTTGTTAAATAAACAATGCTCCTACCGTCGTTCCCTCAGCATCGTCAGACTTCTCGACCCATTCTGACCGGAAGTAAGATAAAATCGGAGACGACTTCCGGCCAGTAATATCGGGAATGTTCTCTCGAGGCCCCGAGAACCACTCCGACCACCGATTTTATCTTTGTTAAATAAACAATGCTCCAATCGTCGTTCTCGCTGCATCGTCAGACTTCTCGGCCCATTCTGACAGGAAGTAAGATAAAATCGGAGACGAATTCGGGGTCGTAATATCGGGAACGTCCGAGCGAGGCCCCGAGAAACATTCCGAGCACCGATTTTATCTTTGTTAAATAAACAATGCTCCTACCGTCGGTCTCGCTGCATCGTCAGACTTCTCGGCCCATTCTGACAGGAAGTAAGATAAAATCGGAGACGAATTCGGGGCAGTAATATCGGGAACGTCCGATCGAGGCCCCAAGAACCATTCCGAGCACTGATTTTATCTTTGTTAAATAAACAATGCTCCTACCGTCGTTCCCGCAGCATCGTCAGAATTCTCGACCCATTCTGACCGGAAGTAAGATAAAATCGGAGACGACTTCGGGGCAGTAATATCGGGAATGTTCGCTCGAGGCCCCGAGAACCATTCCGAGCACCGATTTTATCTTTGTTAAATAACCAATGCTCTAATCGTCGTTCTCGCTGCATCGTCAGACTTCTCTGCCCATTCTGACCGGAAGTAAGATAAAATCGGAGACGAATTCGGGGTAGCAATATCTGGAACGTCCGAGCAAGGCCCCGAGAAACATTCCGAGCACCGATTTTATCTTTGGTAAATGAACAATGCTCCTACCGTCGGTCTCGCAGCATCGTTAGACTTCTCGACCCATTCTGACAGGAAGTAAGATAAAATCGGAGACGAAGTCGGGGCAGTAATATCGGGAACGTCCGATCGAGGCCCCAAGAACCATTCCGAGCACCGATTTTATCTTTGTTACATAAACAATGCTCCTACCGTCGTTCCCGCCCCATCGTCAGACTTCTCGACCTATTCTGACCGGAAGTAAGATGAAATCGGAGACGACTTCGGGGCAGTAATATCGGGAATGTTCTCTCGAGGCCCCGAGAACCATTCCGAGCACCGATTTTATCTTTGTTAAATAAACAATGCTCCAGTCGTCGTTCTCGCTGCATCGTCAGACTTCTCGGCCCATTCTGACAGGAAGTAAGATAAAATCGGAGACGAATTCGGGGTCGTAATATCGGGAATTTCCGATCGAGGCCCCGAAAACTATTCCGAGCACTGATTTTATCTTTGTTAAATGAACAATGCTCCAATCGTCGTTCTCGCTGCATCGTCAGACTTCTCGGCCCATTCTGACCGGAAGTAAGATAAAATCGGAGACGAATTCGGGGCAGTAATATCGGGAATTTCCGATCGAGGCCCCGAAAACTATTCCGAGCACTGATTTTATCTTTGTTAAATAAACAATGATCCAATCGTCGTTCTCGCTGCATCGTCAGACTTCTCGGCCCATTCTGACCGGAAGTAAGATAAAATCGGAGACGAATTCGGGGTAGCAATATCGGGAACGTCCGAGCAATGCCCCGAGAAACATTCCGAGCACCGATTTTATCTTTGTTAAATGAACAATGCTCCTACCGTCGGTCTCGAAGCATCGCCAGACTTCTCGACCCATTCTGACAGGAAGTAAGATAAAATCGGACACGAATTAGGGGCAGTAATATCGGGAACGTTCGATCGAGGCCCCGAGAACCATTCCGAGCACCGATTTTATCTTTGTTTAATAAACAATGCTCCTACCGTCGTTCCCGCAGCATCGTCCGACTTCTCGTCCAATTCTGACCGGAAGTAAGATAAAATCGGAGACGACTTTGGGGCAGTAACATCGGGAATGTTCGCTCGAGGCCGCGAGAACCATTCCGAGCACCGATTTTATCTTTGTTTAGTAAACATTGCTCCTACCGTCGGTCCCGCAGCATCGTCAGACTTCTCGGCCCATTCTGACCGGAAGTAAGATAAAATCGGAGACGAATTCGGGGTAGCAATATCGGGAACGTCCGAGCAAGGCCCCGAGAAACATTCCGAGCAAGGCGTGCAACGTCCGTGCAAGGCCCCGAGAAACATTCCGAGCACCGATTTTATCTTTGTTAAATGAACAATGCTCCTACCGTCGGTCTCGCAGCATCGTCAGACTTCTCGACCCATTCTGACAGGAAGTAAGATAACATCGGAAACGAATTCGGGGCAGTAATATCGGGAACGTCCGATCGAGGCCCCGAGAACCATTCCGAGCACCGATTTTATCTTTGTTAAATAAACAATGCTCCTACCGTCGTTCCCGCAGCATCGTCAGACTTCTCGACCAATTCTGACCGGAAGTAAGATAAAATCGGAGACGACTTCGGGGCAGTAATATCGGGAATGTTCGCTCGAGGCCCCGAGAACCATTCCGAGCACCGATTTTATCTGTGTTTAGTAAACAATGCTCCTACCGTCGTTCCCGCAGCATCGTCAGACTTCTCGACCCATTCTGACCGGAAGTAAGATAAAATCGGAGACGACTTTGGGGCTGTAATATCGGGAATGTTCGCTCGAGGCCCCGAGAACCATTCCGAGCACCGATTTTATCTTTGTTAAATAACCAATGCTCCAATCGTTGTTCTCGCTGCATCGTCAGACTTCTCGGCCCATTCTGACCCGAAGTCAGATAAAATCGGAGACGAATTCGGGTCAGTAATATCGGGAATGTTCGCTCGAGGCCCCGAAAACTATTCCGAGCACTGATTTTATCTTTGTTAAATGAACAATGCTCCAATCGTCGTTCTCGCTGCATCGTCAGACTTCTCGGCCCATTCTGACCGGAAGTAAGATAAAATCGGAGACGAATTCGGGGCAGTAATATCGGGAATTTCCGATCGAGGCCCCGAAAACTATTCCGAGCACTGATTTTATCTTTGTTAAATAAACAATGATCCAATCGTCGTTCTCGCTGCATCGTCAGACTTCTCGGCCCATTCTGACCGGAAGTAAGATAAAATCGGAGACGAATTCGGGGTAGCAATATCGGGAACGTCCGAGCAAGGCCCCGAGAAACATTCCGAGCACTGATTTTATCTTTGTTAAATGAACAATGCTCCTACCGTCGGTCTCGAAGCATCGTCAGACTTCTCGACCCATTCTGACAGGAAGTAAGATAAAATCGGACACGAATTAGGGGCAGTAATATCGGGAACGTCCGATCGAGGCCCCGAGAACCATTCCGAGCACCGATTTTATCTTTGTTTAATAAACAATGCTCCTACCGTCGTTCCCGCAGCATCGTCAGACTTCTCGTCCAATTCTGACCGGAAGTAAGATAAAATCGGAGACGACTTTGGGGCAGTAACATCGGGAATGTTCGCTCGAGGCCCCGAGAACCATTCCGAGCACCGATTTTATCTTTGTTTAGTAAACATTGCTCCTACCGTCGGTCCCGCAGCATCGTCAGACTTCTCGGCCCATTCTGACCGGAAGTAAGATAAAGTCGGAGACGAATTCGGGGTAGCAATATCGGGAACGTCCGAGCAAGGCCCCGAGAAACATTCCGAGCAAGGCGTGCAACGTCCGTGCAAGGCCCCGAGAAACATTCCGAGCACCGATTTTATCTTTGTTAAATGAACAATGCTCCTACCGTCGGTCTCGCAGCATCGTCAGACTTCTCGACCCATTCTGACAGGAAGTAAGATAACATCGGAAACGAATTCGGGGCAGTAATATCGGGAACGTCCGATCGAGGCCCCGAGAACCATTCCGAGCACCGATTTTATCTTTGTTAAATAAACAATGCTCCTACCGTCGTTCCCGCAGCATCGTCAGACTTCTCGACCCATTCTGACCGGAAGTAAGATAAAATCGGAGACGACTTTGAGGCAGTAATATCGGGAATGTTCGCTCGAGGCCCCGAGAACCATTCCGAGCACCGATTTTATCTTTGTTAAATAACCAATGCTCCAATCGTTGTTCTCGCTGCATCGTCAGACTTCTCGGCCCATTCTGACCGGAAGTCAGATAAAATCGGAGACGAATTCGGGTCAGTAATATCGGGAATGTTCGCTCGAGGCCCCGAGAACCATTCCGAGCACTGATTTGATCTTTGTTAAATAAACAATGCTCCAATCGTCGTTCTCGCTGCATCGTCAGACTTCTCGGCCCATTCTGACCGGAAGTAAGATAAAATCGGAGACGAATTCGGGGTAGTAATATCTGGAACGTCCGAGCAAGGCCCCGAGAAACATTCCGAGCACCGATTTTATCTTTGTTAAATGAACAATGCTCCTACCGTCGGTCTCGCAGCATCGTTAGACTTCTCGACCCATTCTGACAGGAAGTAAGATAAAATCGGAGACGAAGTCGTGGCAGTAATATCGGGAACGTCCGATCGAGGCCCCAAGAACCATTCCGAGCACCGATTTTATCTTTGTTAAATAAACAATGCTCCTACCGTCGTTCCCGCAGCATCGTCAGACTTCTCGACCTATTCTGACCGGAAGTAAGATAAAATCGGAGACGACTTCGGGGCAGTAATATCGGGAATGTTCTCTCGAGGCCCCGAGAACCATTCCGAGCACCGATTTTATCTTTGTTAAATAAACAATGCTCCCATCGTCGTTCTCGCTGCATCGTCAGACTTCTCGGCCCATTCTGACAGGAAGTAAGATAAAATCGGAGACGAATTCGGGGTCGTAATATCGGGAACGTCCGAGCGAGGCCCCGAGAAACATTCCGAGCACCGATTTTATCTTTGTTAAATAAACAATGCTCCTACCGTCGGTCTCGCAGCATTGTCAGACTTCTCGACCCATTCTCACCGGAAGTAAGATAAAATCGGCGACGACTTCGGGGCAGTAATATCGGGAATGTTCGCTCGAGGCCCCGAGAACCCTTCCGAGCACCGATTTTATCTTTGTTAAATAAACAATGTTCCTACCGTCGTTCCCTCAGCATCGTCAGACTTTTCGACCCATTCATACCGGAAGTAAGATACAATCGGCGACGACTTCGGGGCAGTAATATCGGGAATGTTCGCTCGAGGCCCCGAGAACCATTCCGAGCACCGATTTTATCTTTGTTAAATAAACAATGCTCCTACCGTCGTTCCCTCAGCATCGTCAGACTTCTCGACCCATTCTGACCGGAAGTAAGATAAAATCGGAGACGACTTCGGGGCAGTAATATCGGGAATGTTCTCTCGAGGCCCCGAGAACCACTCCGAGCACCGATTTTATCTTTGTTAAATAAACAATGCTCCAATCGTCGTTCACGCTGCATCGTCAGACTTCTCGGCCCATTCTGACAGGAAGTAAGATAAAATCGGCGACGACTTCGGGGCAGTAATATCGGGAATGTTCGCTCGAGGCTCCGAGAACCATTCCGAGCACCGATTTTATTTTTGTTAAATAAACAATGCTCCTACCGTCGTTCCCTCAGCATCGTCAGACTTCTCGACCCATTCTGACCGGAAGTCAGATAAAATCGGAGACGACTTCCGGCCAGTAATATCGGGAATGTTCTCTCGAGGCCCCGAGAACCACTCCGACCACCGATTTTATCTTTGTTAAATAAACAATGCTCCAATCGTCGTTCTCGCTGCATCGTCAGACTTCTCGGCCCATTCTGACAGGAAGTAAGATAAAATCGGAGACGAATTCGGGGTCGTAATATCGGGAACGTCCGAGCGAGGCCCCGAGAAACATTCCGAGCACCGATTTTATCTTTGTTAAATAAACAATGCTCCTACCGTCGGTCTCGCTGCATCGTCAGACTTCTCGGCCCATTCTGACAGGAAGTAAGATAAAATCGGAGACGAATTCGGGGCAGTAATATCGGGAACGTCCGATCGAGGCCCCAAGAACCATTCCGAGCACTGATTTTATCTTTGTTAAATAAACAATGCTCCTACCGTCGTTCCCGCAGCATCGTCAGACTTCTCGACCCATTCTGACCGGAAGTAAGATAAAATCGGAGACGACTTCGGGGCAGTAATATCGGGAATGTTCGCTCGAGGCCCCGAGAACCATTCCGAGCACCAATTTTATCTTTGTTAAATAAACAATGCTCTAATCGTCGTTCTCGCTGCATCGTCAGACTTCTCTGCCCATTCTGACCGGAAGTAAGATAAAATCGGAGACGAATTCGGGGTAGCAATATCTGGAACGTCCGAGCAAGGCCCCGAGAAACATTCCGAGCACCGATTTTATCTTTGGTAAATGAACAATGCTCCTACCGTCGGTCTCGCAGCATCGTTAGACTTCTCGACCCATTCTGACAGGAAGTAAGATAAAATCGGCGACGAAGTCGGGGCAGTAATATCGGGAACGTCCGATCGAGGCCCCAAGAACCATTCCGAGCACCGATTTTATCTTTGTTACATAAACAATGCTCCTACCGTCGTTCCCGCACCATCGTCAGACTTCTCGACCTATTCTGACCGGAAGTAAGATGAAATCGGAGACGACTTCGGGGCAGTAATATCGGGAATGTTCTCTCGAGGCCCCGAGAACCATTCCGAGCACCGATTTTATCTTTGTTAAATAAACAATGCTCCAGTCGTCGTTCTCGCTGCATCGTCAGACTTCTCGGCCCATTCTGACAGGAAGTAAGATAAAATCGGAGACGAATTCGGGGTCGTAATATCGGGAATTTCCGATCGAGGCCCCGAAAACTATTCCGAGCACTGATTTTATCTTTGTTAAATGATCAATGCTCCAATCGTCGTTCTCGCTGCATCGTCAGACTTCTCGGCCCATTCTGACCGGAAGTAAGATAAAATCGGAGACGAATTCGGGGTAGCAATATCGGGAACGTCCGAGCAAGGCCCCGAGAAACATTCCGAGCACCGATTTTATCTTTGTTAAATGAACAATGCTCCTACCGTCGGTCTCGAAGCATCGTCAGACTTCTCGACCCATTCTGACAGGAAGTAAGATAAAATCGGACACGAATTAGGGGCAGTAATATCGGGAACGTTCGATCGAGGCCCCGAGAACCATTCCGAGCACCGATTTTATCTTTGTTTAATAAACAATGCTCCTACCGTCGTTCCCGCAGCATCGTCCGACTTCTCGTCCAATTCTGACCGGAAGTAAGATAAAATCGGAGACGACTTTGGGGCAGTAACATCGGGAATGTTCGCTCGAGGCCGCGAGAACCATTCCGAGCACCGATTTTATCTTTGTTTAGTAAACATTGCTCCTACCGTCGGTCCCGCAGCATCGTCAGACTTCTTGGCCCATTCTGACCGGAAGTAAGATAAAGTCGGAGACGAATTCGGGGTAGCAATATCGGGAACGTCCGAGCAAGGCCCCGAGAAACATTCCGAGCAAGGCGTGCAACGTCCGTGCAAGGCCCCGAGAAACATTCCGAGCACCGATTTTATCTTTGTTAAATGAACAATGCTTCTACCGTCGGTCTCGCAGCATCGTCAGACTTCTCGACCCATTCTGACAGGAAGTAAGATAACATCGGAAACGAATTCGGGGCAGTAATATCGGGAACGTCCGATCGAGGCCCCGAGAACCATTCCGAGCACCGATTTTATCTTTGTTAAATAAACAATGCTCCTACCGTCGTTCCCGCAGCATCGTCAGACTTCTCGACCAATTCTGACCGGAAGTAAGATAAAATCGGAGACGACTTCGGGGCAGTAATATCGGGAATGTTCGCTCGAGGCCCCGAGAACCATCCCGAGCACCGATTTTATCTGTGTTTAGTAAACAATGCTCCTACCGTCGTTCCCGCAGCATCGTTAGACTTCTCGACCCATTCTGACCGGAAGTAAGATAAAATCGGAGACGACTTTGGGGCAGTAATATCGGGAATGTTCGCTCGAGGCCCCGAGAACCATTCCGAGCACCGATTTTATCTTTGTTAAATAACCAATGCTCCAATCGTTGTTCTCGCTGCATCGTCAGACTTCTCGGCCCATTCTGACCGGAAGTCAGATAAAATCGGAGACGAATTCGGGTCAGTAATATCGGGAATGTTCGCTCGAGGCCCCGAAAACTATTCCGAGCACTGATTTTATCTTTGTTAAATGAACAATGCTCCAATCGTCGTTCTCGCTGCATCGTCAGACTTCTCGGCCCATTCTGACCGGAAGTAAGATAAAATCGGAGACGAATTCGGGGCAGTAATATCGGGAATTTCCGATCGAGGCCCCGAAAACTATTCCGAGCACTGATTTTATCTTTGTTAAATAAACAATGATCCAATCGTCGTTCTCGCTGCATCGTCAGACTTCTCCGCCCATTCTGACCGGAAGTAAGATAAAATCGGAGACGAATTCGGGGTAGCAATATCGGGAAAGTCCGAGCAAGGCCCCGAGAAACATTCCGAGCACCGATTTTATCTTTGTTAAATGAACAATGCTCCTACCGTCGGTCTCGAAGCATCGTCAGACTTCTCGACCCATTCTGACAGGAAGTAAGATAAAATCGGACACGAATTAGGGGCAGTAATATCGGGAACGTCCGATCGAGGCCCCGAGAACCATTCCGAGCACCGATTTTATCTTTGTTTAATAAACAATGCTCCTACCGTCGTTCCCGCAGCATCGTCAGACTTCTCGTCCAATTCTGACCGGAAGTAAGATAAAATCGGAGACGACTTTGGGGCAGTAACATCGGGAATGTTCGCTCGAGGCCCCGAGAACCATTCCGAGCACCGATTTTATCTTTGTTTAGTAAACATTGCTCCTACCGTCGGTCCCGCAGCATCGTCAGACTTCTCGGCCCATTCTGACCGGAAGTAAGATAAAGTCGGAGACGAATTCGGGGTAGCAATATCGGGAACGTCCGAGCAAGGCCCCGAGAAACATTCCGAGCACCGATTTTATCTTTGTTAAATAAACAATGCTCCTACCGTCGTTCCCGCAGCATCGTCAGACTTCTCGACCAATTCTGACCGGAAGTAAGATAAAATCGGAGACGACTTCGGGGCAGTAATATCGGGAATGTTCGCTCGAGGCCCCGAGAACCATTCCGAGCACCGATTTTATCTGTGTTTAGTAAACAATGCTCCTACCGTCGTTCCCGCAGCATCGTCAGACTTCTCGACCCATTCTGACCGGAAGTAAGATAAAATCGGAGACGACTTCGGGGCAGTAATATCGGGAATGTTCGCTCGAGGCCCCGAGAACCATTCCGAGCACCGATTTTATCTGTGTTTAGTAAACAATGCTCCTACCGTCGTTCCCGCAGCATCGTCAGACTTCTCGACCCATTCTGACCGGAAGTAAGATAAAATCGGAGACGACTTTGAGGCAGTAATATCGGGAATGTTCGCTCGAGGCCCCGAGAACCATTCCGAGCACCGATTTTATCTTTGTTAAATAACCAATGCTCCAATCGTTGTTCTCGCTGCATCGTCAGAATTCTCGGCCCATTCTGACCGGAAGTCAGATAAAATCGGAGACGAATTCGGGTCAGTAATATCGGGAATGTTCGCTCGAGGCCCCGAGAACCATTCCGAGCACTGATTTGATCTTTGTTAAATAAACAATGCTCCAATCGTCGTTCTCGCTGCATCGTCAGACTTCTCGGCCCATTCTGACCGGAAGTAAGATAAAATCGGAGACGAAGTCGTGGCAGTAATATCGGGAACGTCCGATCGAGGCCCCAAGAACCATTCCGAGCACCGATTATATCTTTGTTAAATAAACAATGCTCCTACCGTCGTTCCCGCCGCATCGTCAGACTTCTCGACCTATTCTGACCGGAAGTAAGATAAAATCGGAGACGACTTCGGGGCAGTAATATCGGAAATGTTCTCTCGAGGCCCCGAGAACCATTCCGAGCACCGATTTTATCTTTGTTAAATAAACAATGCTCCCATCGTCGTTCTCGCTGCATCGTCAGACTTCTCGGCCCATTCTGACAGGAAGTAAGATAAAATCGGAGACGAATTCGGGGTCGTAATATCGGGAACGTCCGAGCGAGGCCCCGAGAAACATTCCGAGCACCGATTTTATCTTTGTTAAATAAACAATGCTCCTACCGTCGGTCTCGCAGCATTGTCAGACTTCTCGACCCATTCTCACCGGAAGTAAGATAAAATCGGCGACGACTTCGGGGCAGTAATATCGGGAATGTTCGCTCGAGGCCCCGAGAACCCTTCCGAGCACCGATTTTATCTTTGTTAAATAAACAATGCTCCTACCGTCGTTCCCTCAGCATCGTCAGACTTTTCGACCCATTCTGACCGGAAGTAAGATAAAATCGGAGACGACTTCGAGGCAGTAATATCGGGAATGTTCTCTCGAGGCCCCGAGAACCACTCCGAGCACCGATTTTATCTTTGTTAAATAAACAATGCTCCAATCGTCGTTCTCGCTGCATCGTCAGACTTCTCGGCCCATTCTGACAGGAAGTAAGATAAAATCGGAGACGAATTCGGGGTCGTAATATCGGGAACGTCCGAGCGAGGCCCCGAGAAACATTCCGAGCACCGATTTTATCTTTGTTAAATAAACAATGCTCCTACCGTCGGTCTCGCTGCATCGTCAGACTTCTCGGCCCATTCTGACAGGAAGTAAGATAAAATCGCAGACGAATTCGGGGCAGTAATATCGGGAACGTCCGATCGAGGCCTCAAGAACCATTCCGAGCACCGATTTTATCTTTGTTAAATAAACAATGCTCCTACCGTCGTTCCCGCAGCATCGTCAGACTTCTCGACCTATTCTGACCGGAAGTAAGATAAAATCGGAGACGACTTCGGGGCAGTAATATCGGGAATGTTCTCTCGAGGCCCCGAGAACCATTCCGAGTACCGATTTTATCTTTGTTAAATAAACAATGCTCCAATCGTCGTTCTCGCTGCATCGTCAGACATCTCGGCCCATTCTGACAGGAAGTAAGATAAAATCGGAGACGAATTCGGGGTCGTAATATCGGGAACGTCCGAGCGAGGCCCCGAGAAACATTCCGAGCACCGATTTTATCTTTGTTAAATAAACAATGCTCCTACCGTCGGTCTCGCAGCATTGTCAGACTTCTCGACCCATTCTCACCGGAAGTAAGATAAAATCGGCGACGACTTCGGGGCAGTAATATCGGGAATGTTCGCTCGAGGCTCCGAGAACCATTCCGAGCACCGATTATATTTTTGTTAAATAAACAATGCTCCTACCGTCGTTCCCTCAGCATCGTCAGACTTCTCGACCCATTCTGACCGGAAGTAAGATAAAATCGGAGACGACTTCCGGGCAGTAATATCGGGAATGTTCTCTCGAGGCCCCGAGAACCACTCCGAGCACCGATTTTATCTTTGTTAAATAAACAATGCTCCAATCGTCGTTCTCGCTGCATCGTCAGACTTCTCGGCCCATTCTGACAGGAAGTAAGATAACATCGGAGACGAATTCGGGGTCGTAATATCGGGAACGTCCGAGCGAGGCCCCGAGAAACATTCCGAGCACCGATTTTATCTTTGTTAAATAAACAATGCTCCTACCGTCGGTCTCGCTGCATCGTCAGACTTCTCGGCCCATTCTGACAGGAAGTAAGATAAAATCGGAGACGAATTCGGGGCAGTAATATCGGGAACGTCTGATCGAGGCCCCAAGAACCATTCCGAGCACCGATTTTATCTTTGTTAAATAAACAATGCTCCTACCGTCGTTCCCGCAGCATCGTCAGACTTCTCGACCCATTCTGACCGGAAGTAAGATAAAATCGGAGACGACTTCCGGGCAGTAATATCGGGAATGTTCGCTCGAGGCCCCGAGAACCATTCCGAGCACCGATTTTATCTTTGTTAAATAAACAATGCTCTAATCGTCGTTCTCGCTGCATCGTCAGACTTCTCGGCCCATTCTGACCGGAAGTAAGATAAAATCGGAGACGAATTCGGGGTAGCAATATTGGGAAGGTCCGAGCAAGGCCCCGAGAAACATGCCGAGCACCGATTTTATCTTTGTTAAATGAACAATGCTCCTACCGTCGGCCTTGCAGCATCGTCAGACTTCTCGACCCATTCTGACAGGAAGTAAGATAAAATCGGAGACGAATTCGGGGCAGTAATATCGGGAACGTCCGATCGAGGCCTCAAGAACCATTCCGAGCACCGATTTTATCTTTGTTAAATAAACAATGCTCCTACCGTCGTTCCCGCAGCATCGTCAGACTTCTCGACCTATTCTGACCGGAAGTAAGATAAAATCGGAGACGACTTCGGGGCAGTAATATCGGGAATGTTCTCGCGAGGCCCCGAGGACCATTCCGAGCACCGATTTTATCTTTGTTAAATAAACAATGCTCCAATCGTCGTTCTCGCTGCATCGTCAGACTTCTCGGCCCATTCTGACAGGAAGTAAGATAAAATCGGAGACGAATTCGGGGTCGTAATATCGGGAACGTCCGAGCGAGGCCCCGAGAAACATTCCGAGCACCGATTTTATCTTTGTTAAATAAACAATGCTCCTACCGTAGGTCTCGCAGCATTGTCAGACTTCTCGACCCATTCTCACCGGAAGTAAGATAAAATCGGAGACGATTTCGGGGCAATAATATCGGGAATGTTCGCTCGAGGCCCCGAGAACCATTCCGAGCACCGATTTTATCTTTGTTAAACAAACAATGCTCCTACCGTCGATCTCGCACCATCGTCAGACTTCTCGACCCATTTTGACCGGAAGTAAGATCAAATCGGAGACGATTTCGGGGCAGTAATATCGGGAATTTCCGATCGAGGCCCCGAAAACTATTCCGAGCACTGATTTTATCTTTGTTAAATAAACAATGCTCCAATCGTCGTTCTCGCTGCATCGTCAGACTTCTCGGCCCATTCTGACCGGAAGTAAGATAAAACCGGAGACAAATTCGGGGCAGTAATATCGGGAACGTCCGAGCGAGGCCCCGAGAACCATTCCGAGCACCGATTTTATCTTTGTTAAATAAACAATTCTCCTAACGTCTTTCTCGCACCATCGTCAGACGTCTCGACCCATTCTGACCGGAAGTAAGATAAAATCGGAGACGAATTCGGGGCAGTAATATCGGGCACGTCCGATCGAGGCCCCGAGTGGTCGAATGAGAAATGAAATCCCGAAAATATCCAATTCTCGAAAGTGTAGCGTCACGTTATTGAGAGTTTGTTAATAAAAACTTACGGATTAATTTTTTTTCAATACGCAAGCAAAATCGCTCGGTATATCGAAATTCGATCATCATTGACAATACTTTGGTTTTGTTAATTTTTATTTCTTAAGGAAGCAAAAAGAACAGGCGCTCTCGATGGATAATCGCGGCAAAATTCGTAAATGTCATTAATTGCGGCGCGCTTCACGCTTTGGCACGCAATACGCCGAGCGATAGCAGACGATAGGTGAAACGTCAAATCGTGTGTCACGATTCTCGGGCCGGATACGTTGACAGGCAACGTAGCGAATGATTCGCTAAACGTCAGATCATGCGCGCTGGCATTTGTCAAACGCTGCTGTTCCGCAGAACCGTCTTGACGTCGGCTACGACTTCGTGGCCCTTCGTCTACTCTTCTGCCCTTTCCGATCGTCCAACATGGCGGATTCGAGCGTTATTTTCGAAGATCGAACGCCTATTTTCTAATGCTTCCCATTTGATGACGGAGGCGAAAAAAGAAAACGGCTCGGTAGAAATCTTCGGAGTAACCTGCTGAACCCGGCATTTCCCGCTGTTACACCTATTCTGGATCACCCTGTATATATATAGTTTATGCGCTGTTTAGGGTTTTTTTAGGGAGATGCGAAATGTATCTAGGGTTAGGACATTTGGATGATCTGGCAACACTGGTAAGAAACGGCTTTGAAGGGAACGGACGTGTCTGTAGAGCACGCAAGGACAGCCGCTCATTCTGAAGTAATATGAATAACAGTTCCGGGCTGGTGTCGGGTGTATAAGGAGATATGTGTTTAGTGGGCAGGGACGGTTGATTAGCCGCCGAGTCCTACACTCGACGGAACACCACCATGGTGGCCCATCGACAGTGCGTCAACGCATTCACAGACTCCCATAAAACGATGATGGTGAGTTCGTGTTTCGAATATATTAGTTCTGACATACTAGAAGCTACCAGAGTAATATTTGTAAGGCTCAATGTGCCGTTTTCATATGAAGCAATCAATATACTTATACCCACTTTAGTGTAGGATATATGTACACTGCCGCTCAAAAGTTTGGATACAGCAGTCGATTTTTCTTGCCGCACTAAAAGTTACATAGCTTCTTCAAAAAAAAGGTAACCAAGGTACCAGCTACGCACCCTTGCACGTCACTATTTTTCGGTTTTTTTTTCGATTATTGAGAATTTGGCGCATGACTTATGGAAAAAAACGTTGTCATGTTTACCCATGATAACCTTGAACGGGGTAGCAGGAGCTCCATTTTCATTTTTTTTAAGTTTCGTACGATTTTTTGCAAAGTTATTTCATTTTTGGCTATAAAACACAAATTTTGGAAAATGCAATGTAATGCAAGAACTATAGGGTTTAAGAGTAAATGTCAAAGATGTAAAAAGTTGCGTAAACGTATACTGGATCGACTGGAATTTTTTCAAAATTTTCCTCAAATTTTTTTTTAAACTATTTTCGCTCGAAACTCTTATGAGTAGGATGGCTTAACTCGAAAAGTTTGGCGTTTATAACAAAATATCAGGAGGAAAAACTTTTTTAATTTTTTATTTTACATGCGCTTGAATGTTTTTAGAATTTTTTTTTGACGAACCTCGGAGAATCGTCCTGAAAATTGATTGGCGTATCTCGAAAGTTATTGAGTTAGAGACAAAATATCAAGAGCGAAAAATGTTGCAGTGTTTCGTTTTGGATACGTTGATATTTTTTTCGACTTTTTTTTAAATTTGTTTACAATTTTTTTCAGATCGTTTGTGTACTGTTGTGACATTCTAAAAAAAATTTGAAAAATGTCAACGTGTTTAAAACGAGATACTGCAACATTTTTCCCTCTTGATATTTTGTCTCTAACTCAATCGTTTTCGAGATACGGCAATCAATTGTTTGGACGATTCTACAAGATTCGGTCGAAAAAATCGCGAAAAAAAATTAAAAAAAAAAAAAATTCTGAAAAATTCAAGCAAAGTTATAAACAAAAATTGAAAGAGTTTCTCCTGAAATTTTATTCTAAACGCCATACAAAATTTTAGGACAAAATTAAAATCAATTATTAAAAAAAATATTTTAAATGTATACATATTAATATTATTGTTTTAATTATTGAAAAAATAGATATTTCTATTAAACAATAATTAAATGTAAAAAAAAATTGGAAAATTTTAAATCATCAATAGAAATTTAATTGATTTAAAAAATTTATTGGTGAAAACTGTTGAGTACATCAGAGTGTCGAGCAAATATACAGTTCGAACCCCCTATAAGAACGCAAAAGTTCCCAAGGGAAAGAGTTCTCGTGTACCCCTACCAGGCACGAGCTCTGCGCTCGCTGATTTTTTCTGGCTCTCTCTTTCTTTTCGGCATGCGAGGTTCTGAATAAGAACGGCCGCTCGAACGAGTTTCAACTTGTAGCCGATGCGCAAGACGTGCTCTGTCGCACTTTTACACGTTTTACTTAATGAATAGATTCGTTTTCCATATTATTCATACATATTAGTAATTGAATAATAGTGGATGATCACCAACGTTATAAGATGTTACAAAAGAAACGAAAAATAGACTGTTGCGTACAAGCAGAGGAAACAAAGTCTGTACCACAAAGTAGTACTAATTCTATCGAAAAACCGGCAGTGAACGAACGTAATCGTTGTACGTTTGAAGAAAACCAAAAATTCTTGGATGAGTAAAAAAAAACTTAACCTCTCAAGAAATATGTGCCAAATATGGCATAAATGACTCTGTTCTTCGTGAATGGAAATATAATCAGGATGTGATAGAGAATCAAGGTTTGCGTTCCGTCACGATTTTAGAACTGCCAGAAATAGCAATATGCTTCATGTTCAAGTTTTGAATTTAAAACTCGCGCGCAACTTTACCGCGGAAATTTGACAGCTTTCCATACGAAATGTCAGTTAAGGGGGGAAGTCACTGTGCAAGAACTTGCACAGCAGCTTTCCCACTCTCCGAAGCAAAATAAAAAAAAAATTGTTTTGTTTTTTTATAGTTCTTGAAAGTATATGTATTGAAAAATATGTTGGCAACATTTTTATTCACAAGTCCAAAAATTGACGGAGTTACAGTCACTTTAGTGAGAACAGGTAACGTGACCGGTTAGTGCCCTCAGTCCCTACAGGTGCGGCATCGTTCACAATAGATGAAGTGCAGGCTCTTATTACTTTGTGGAATATAATGAAGATGAAGAATCGTCATATCGCCAGCGACTAAATACTTTAATGTTAGTATCAATATTCTAGAAAAAACATAACTTCATATCAAGAAAAACGAAACGGAAATTTTGAACGCGTTTTTATTAAAACTACTTTTTTCGATCTTGTCCCAGCGAATACTCAAAAACTTATGAAACCATTTAATTTCTTTTCACAATTTTGTAATCGCTGTTGTGGTACACAGCCGATTTTTTAAAGTTTGATAATTACTAAATTGAAAGACTGTATGACTACAAAGATAGGGCCTTGAAAATAGAAAAAAATGTCCAAGATGTCGGCATTTTGTAAAAAAAAAACAAAATAAAAAACGACTATGCTTGACGTGAGCTACATTTGTATATATATCGATAAATGGTTGACTTTTTATTTACCGATAACCTTTCATAAAGATATCGGTGGGACAATGACGAGTTTTTTTTTTCATCGTAAAATCAACGCAAATATCTTCGTTAGTTTTAAATATTTTTTCATAAAAATTGGTATAAAACTGGATGAATATATACTTTATAAAATGAGTATAACCCTTTAACGGCCATGCCTATCTCTGGATGGCTCAAAATCATTTTCTTTGGTAGTGTAGCTGAAAAAGGGTTGAATATAAATGTCCAACCATCATTGTGTCGATAAGGGCCTGAGAAGTAGTATTTTCGGGCTGTAGTAAATTTGCTACTACCCGCTCGGTTAGAACTACTATTCTAATTCAATAAAAATCTTCAAACTCTAGTTCGTCTAGTTAAGCTTCCTTTACACAATTGTATCAAAAAATATTTTAAGAATGTCCATTTACTTACTTTTTTGGACAAAAAACGAGCAGCAG
>OY723390.1:5678425-5873425 GCA_963210295.1 Ophion ellenae | reverse complement strand
AAATTATATAGCATTGAAGAATAAATGTATGTTTGTAAGATTGATGGTTGCGGTTTACATATGTGCCTAATTCATGTAATTGATAAAATATCAATAGGCAGTACTATACTTTTGGCAGCAATTATAGGTATAACGTATTATTGTCCCCTCAGGGAAATATAAAATATGATTAAACTATGGTTGAGAACACCATACATTTTTCTCAGTGTACGTGCATTGTATTTGGCTATTTATTATGAATAAATATTTGATTCGTTTGTCAAATTTATTAACGAACAAAATATAAGTTAATCATTGTCTGAATTACAAAAAATAATTCTTTTTAAGATAAGCCGTAATTTTTATTAAGGTAAAACAAACAACAATGTTTTAAAGGGGATTGTCAAAAGTTTTTAAATTTGAGTTTTAATTTCTCTTCTCAAAAGGAAGAAATTCTCTTACCTTTAGTTTCAATCCAAAGAGTAGTGAATTTCAAATATCTTTGACGAAACTGTACGTGTATAGTTTCAAATTCATATTTAGCGAGGAAAAGTGTTGCAAGATATTTGAAGTCGTAGAAACCTAGAAAATGGCACCGACATCATAAGTGAGATAATGGGTAAATAGCTTTAAACATTTCATTATTTATATAATAATTTAATTTGTATAATTTTTACAACCATGAACTCCAGTCAGTCAGGGTATGTTTCTTAGAGACACATTCGTATGGGCTTACCCCCACCAGCTGGTCTCTCGTGAATGAACTGAATTTGCCCGATAAGCCAAAATAAGTTTTTTTTTATTTTAATTAACAAAAGCCGTCTTTTATCTTGCGGGCGCCAACCCGATTCGCGGATAATGTTTTTTGTTAAACAACAATTGAACTATTGAAATAAAATGAATTAAGATTCACATACTTCATTCAAGACATTATTGATTAATAGGGAAGGTTATCAGTGCTGTAGGTAATCCTTTCATTCAACAGTTTCCACAGTAGTGCACTTATACATTTCACTTCATAACAACAACACACGCTTAAGACTATTTATAATATACGAAAAATGATTATTCAATCAATGTAAGCACAAAAAGTAACACCACGTTTTCCCGAAGCGTTCGCACAAGATAGGTACGTCGCTTTTTAATTAGAACGCGCAGCAGGTTACAAAGATGACTAGTCCGCTGACTTCTTCACTATTGACAGACACCCCTACTGCTGTTATGACAAAACATTGAAAATGAACAGTGTCCATATTGTAATCTGCTAATAGGGTGTAAACAGGTATCTGGTGTAATAGCAGGTGAAAAAAAAACATACCAGATGAGATTTTTTCAGTTTCAACGTACATCATTTTTGTTGAAGGCAACAACCGTTTTCAGGTACAGTTTATAAGCCTAGCATAAACTCCTGAGACGACGTGCAGCAGGTCAACATTAATACTTTTATGGTCGGACGACCATAAGTTCATTGATGTTAAACTCTGACTCTGAAATACGCGCCGTTGAATCGGTGTACTTCGCCTCCGATCGGTAAAAACCCAACCACGGGGTCTTCTCGTAAGTTGATTACATTCGAAGAAAAGGGGTTTGAATTTTTACCACAATATCAGTTGTTTAAGATAAACCCGATCTGTCAAAATACGTAGCGTTTCGTGTATTGGACGTCTTACGGTTAATCGCCATTCTCACGCGTCTTAAGGGGACTCGGCAGCGAAAATAGGCCGAAAATGCGATAAAATTGAAATGGTATCTGTGAAGAACCGAAACAACATACATACATCTATTTTTGCAACGGTTTTATTGGAGCTTTGTCTATCAACTTCAGTGGTGGAGGTTTCAAAAATATAAATATTTAAGGAAGATTTGGGCGCATAAAGAAGACCACGCATCTCATACTCTGCTCCCTCATTGCCAGGATTTCGAGGGGCCGGTTGAAGTTGTCGGAAATTCCCAAAGGCCATTGTCTTCAGAGGATGTTCCTCCACAGACTGAGACTTAAGTTTTTGAAAAAAAGATAAAAAAAATGGCGGCTAAAATGTGAAAAACATCGAAAAACGGATGACATTTGTTGTAATAACAATAATAATAAATAGATTTTTTACATAGACGTCGGTTCATTTTGTAGGGAAAATTGATATCTTCATTTAAAAAAAAATCAAGGCTATATCTTCAATCGTTCTTAAGTTATCGCGCTAAAACTAGCACACAATGTTGTTTCGAGAAAAATGCGTTTCAGATCTCGCGCAGTAAATTTCAACTCATAAACATTCAAAATCGCCGGCGTTGTAGAAGGCGGCGATGTAGAAAGACTTCTCGAGGTCAGCTTTTTCTGTAGCAGCAATCGCGGAATGTCGGTTTTTTCCACCCGAGCTTTTTTGTCCATGCTTGCGACCTCTTGGCTGCATCCAAAAAGCGTTTCTGGTCACGCAACTTGCACATTTCAACTACTAGATGCCATTTTTTTCGCAGAAATACGACTAAGCGAAAACTCTGGTTCGACCACCCGAATTGTAAGAGCGTTCGCTGGAGACCAAATTCAGTTAACCGTTTCACTATACTATAGGGTCAAAGCGAGTCAACCGAGAGCAGGTGCAACTTACTACCTAAGATGCTATCTGCTTGGCCGCACGAACGATGCAACGCACCAGATGTTAACCGCTAGCGGAGTATTGTCCGCTTATAGGCGTCGCGCGTCAGGTCCTTTATCCGCCTATAAATGTTTTGAGGTTAGATTCTTAGCGTAATACTTATGCCTCTATATCGATTTATAGCACGATCAATTGAAAAAAGCGGCGACCAACTGTTCTCGTAGACGGATTGCGCGGTCAGTAAACGACACAGCGTTCTTTCTGAGCAATTGGGATTCTCTAAGGCAAACGATAGAATTTAACAATTCGATAAGTTTCCGGAGTTGGAACTTATCACATGGTTTATACACGTGATATAATTCATTTAAGAGAAGACACGACTGGAAATTTTTTTGGAAACACTTCAAAAATCCTTTGAAAATCTACAAATATGATGCATATTTGTTTGTAGCTGGACCAGCCGTTTTAAAGTGGTTTTCGAGCTATTTTTTAGGAGAGTCTCCGAGCGCTTAAAAGCGCCTCTGTCAATACCACGCCGGTAGGCGCAGTTCTCGACTCTCGTAAGCCTATTATCTTTGAGGAAAAAGTTACCAACTAAAAATAGTTTTATTTTCTACCAATAAGTGGCATTATTTTACGGCAAAAAAATGAATCAGCTGTACCATCTATAAAACCATTGACTAGACCGAAAACTTCAAACATGTTTTTGTAAAAACCATGTTTTGTAAATTGGCACGCTGCAGAACTCGAACAATTTTCGTCCAATCGTCTTGAAACTTTGACTGCAGTTGCTTAGATTTTTTTAACAGTCGAGTATAAACGCTTTTTCCGATTAATTGAAAATTCTAGAAAATATATCGATTTTTATATGAAAATTATGATCGAAAAAATAAACTTTTTTTCTTACTTGGCTTTATTTTTTAAATGTATTTTTTAATTTCTCCCCATACTTGACTGATAAAACTGACATAATTGATGAAAATATTTCACTCGTAGGGGGCGTACACAAATTACGTAACGCAAAATTTCTCAATTTCCCCCCTCTCCCACGTAACGGGACCGTAACGCTTGGCCAGACCCCCCACCCCTATTCCGTTACGTAACGGGTCCTTTGTCGTCAATAATTGCGATGGTTTCATAGACATAACTAATTATGAAAGGATCGGGTTTATACTCATATTATAAAGGAAACAAAAATTTTCATCTAGTTTTATATCAATTGTTATGACAAAATCTTGAAAATTAACCGAAATATATGCCTTGATTTGACGACGAAAAAAAAAAACATTTTTCTTCATTGTCCCATCGATATCTTTATGAAAGGTTATCTGTAAATTCAAAATAAACAATTTATCGATATCTATACAAATGTAGCTACCATTATGCGTTGACGTTTTTTTATTTTGGTTTCTTTTTTACAAAATGTCGACAGTTTGGACATTTTTTTCTATTTTCGAAGCCCTTTTTGTGTATTCAAGCAGTCATTATAAATAGTAATTATTAAATGTTAGTAGAGGAACAGTAGCGGTTCTGACGCAAGTAGAGGCATCTCAGGGGGGAGCGGGGGGTCCAGAGGGCGGAGTGTCCAGGGGGGGTTCCATGGGGGGGGGGGGGTGTCCAGCGCGGGAAAGCCGATTGCAGGGGTACGGCGGAGGGGGGGGGGGGTCGCCGGGCGCGTGTGACATCACAGAGGAGCCTCTGTGGAGGGGGGCCATGTGGTCCGTGGAGCGACTGACGGGAAAGCCGCCGTCGATAAGTGTTGTATGTGTGAAGGGCGGCCCTTCATAGCCCATTATGACATGTAGCTGTATCAATTCCGAAAGATAATGTCAAGATGTCTGGATCCACCCCGTCTCAGAGCTCGCCGACACTCGAGACAGGTCCTGACAGGTTTCTTGGAAAAGCGTGCATGCGTGCGTGTGTGAAAACCATATATGGGTCGGAAAATTTTCGATAATCTGAAAACGCTAGGCGCCACATGAAGGGCGGCCTGTCAAAGCCCATTATTTATGACATGCAGCTGGTTTCATTCCGAAAGACAATGTCTACTGCATCCGCCTCGTTTCCAAGCTCGCCGACACTCGAGACCGGCCCTGACATGTTCCTCGGAAAAAACTATGATCTTTAGGGATCAAAGGCTGTGACCGCGGATGGACCACTTGAGCGCACCTGCACTCTTGAAAAGTCTCATCGAGGTCTCCATTCCGAAATATAACGTCAAGATGTTCGCATGTGCGCGTGTGTACGCAGTGCATCCGGCCAAGCACCCCCTGCACTTGACCAAAAACGAGCTCGAACTAGTTCCAAAGGTCTTGCCCTTGAAATATTGGGGTAAATATGATGGCTTATTGTGGGATGGTTTGCCAGAACATCATCGGAACGACAGTGAAGTGATATCATATCTTCCATGCTTGGAGCATACGCCACAGACGAAAGATCACAGCGATGGCCGTCCACCTCAACGTCGGGAGTGTACAAAATGCTGAGAAAATTCTCCATGTACGGGGTTCTTCGAACGTGTTTGAACCTCTTTTTCGGGAGCGTGAAAAAATGTCGGGGGAAAATTCTCCACGGTTCTTCGAACGTGTTTGAACCTGTTTTTCACGATTGGAAAAGTGGGGAGAAATTTGACAATTTGAGTGGGAGGCTGCTGAGGGAGCTTATAATTTTGTGGACCAAGCTCAGACTGAACTATTCCACTGCACCATCAACATCTCTCCGAAAAAAATAACTTTCAAAGTGCGGGGAAAATGGATCTCTCGAGTATCAACAAAGTCGGCCAGATGGCGGAATTCCTCCCAACGGAGAAGCTGTCGGAACTCCCCGTTAAGTCGGAACGACTAATCTCCGACATGAAGGTCGTACAAATCAAATTTGGGAAACGCTATATCGCAGACATCGCGGATGAGTTCTCTGTCTACTTACCGGCCCGACTTATGAAGGCCTTCGACCAAAATCCGACAATGTTCGAGAGTATGCTGCAAGTGGCACGAGATGGTCAACTCTGCATGCAGTATATCGGTGGAAAATACAACAGTGTCGAGTTCCGTCGCCTCTGAACATGGACAGGGAAAAAAAAATTCGTTGGAACACCATCGTCGAACGACTGCCCGCAACATCGAGAGTATGCTGCAACTGGCGCGCAAATGGTTACATGCAGTTGTGGGAAATACAACAGCGTTCCATCATCTCTGAGGCAGAAAAAAAGCCTAAATTCGTTGGGACACCATCATCGAACGGTTCGCATCACATCCATTGCCATCGTTTTCGACACGTAGTGTTGACTATGAAAAAAAGGTATATGTTTGATCGCATTGTAAATGATGGATGTTTTCGCCGTAGAATAAAGAATACAAACGAAATATATTTTCATCGGAATGTTTTTTATTCATTCAAAAAAATCGCTCGCTCACGCTTCGTATACGCTCAACCAGTTTTTCACCGATTTTACATTCTCATGGGCGCAGTTCGTGTTGAAGGGATGATGGGGGCATGTGGAGTTTGTGATTTCCGGCAGCTTCTGCAGCGATGGACAGTCCAGAGTCTCCAAGTCGATGACGTTTGTCGCGGGATACGTGAATCTTGATAGCCACGCGCATTTCTCAAATCCCTTTGCATAGAAGATAGGAGCTCCATGCAAGAGTTCTCGAATTGTCTAGCTGCCTCGTATGGTATGCCGCTGTAATCCCATCGTATTCCATGGAAATTGCGTTCCAGCCACTTATTTGTCGTTTTGTACTTGGCCGGTAAAGAGTCCCATGCAAATGGTGCGTCGAAGGCGAGCGTCAGCGGTTCAGCATTATTGTCGTGGAGTCTGACGATGGACATCTCCTTCAGGACAAATTCGTTGACGGGTCTCTTCAAGCCCTGCACATCGACGATGGGCTCCATGTTGACTGCAGTGGACGCGAATCATCGGCATGATTTTATATCAATTTTTAACGATACGATCTTTTAAAAATACGATCGTGGAGGATCATGCAAAGCGCCAACGATTATCAACGAAACATCAATAGTCATTGATAGTCCAGGTATCGCATCTGGAAGGATTGAAGTATTCCATGTACAGGCATTTTATATGCATGGGTGCAGGACACAGCGGTGATGGGTGAATGTGGTGAGAAATCGACACGAACGCGTGATGGTCTATACTTTAACCCCTGCTCGATGAATTTCGACAACGTGGAAGTAGTTGAGCTTTACGAAAAGTACGTAATCTTACAATAAATGTAAATGAGTATGAATCAATACACGTTGAATATCATTGCCACGGGAGATAATGATTATGAGGGCTGCGATTAATGTGCAATCGAGAGATAATACACGTTTCGCATGGGTGACAGTCACAGCTTTATACCCAGCTGGTCGAAACAGTGACCACGGATCTTGTTACATGCATTATTCAACGGTATTGAATCTATCGAATATTGGATGCTCAGTGACTAAAGATCAAATTTTTTTTAAATTGTTCTTCAAAACCATTTATTCATCAATATGTGTACCACCAAAGAAGACATTGCTCCGATACGCGTGGCTCAACATAAAAAGAAGAAAAGCATATCAACTTGCTACACATACAAGATACCGAGGATAACAATGTATGAGATTTCACATAGATCGAGAACCTGTCAAGCCTCTTGAGCGCAGGACTAAACAGAGGCAGCCATCAAAAAATATATATATGCCATCGATGTGTGAAGACGAATCAAACAACAATCCATTATTTCGCAGGTGTCTGCATTGCTTTAGATCAAAAGATAAACTGCAATCACATGAGATCGATTATGGAGCACTAAAGCACTGCCCCATCCGACTAACAAATAATACCAATAAGTGGCTCCAAATCATGAACTCCAGTCGGAAAGCACTACATCTATTCATTGAAAATGCCTATTTGGAGTGTTTTTGACTAATGATAGAGAGAAGATGAAAGTAGCAGAGGATATGTATCAATATCATAAAGAATTTAGTATTGATAACCACATGTGCTTTTCTTATGACGAATCGCTATCATAGTATCAATCACATCACAGCGCTGATTCCATATCATGGTTTGTGGCAGAACTGGAAAAACGAGTGCTCTACATAAAATACATTCTCAACGAAAATTAATGCTCATCATGAGTTGATTCGAATACGTTCTCGCTATGGCAATAATTGTGTATTGAGTCATCATCAACCAATAGAGGTAGAATTGAATTACTCAAGATACAATGGCGGATGCCCCACATAATATTAGAGGAGTTCAATAAATTATCATTACTTCGAACATTGGAAAGTGGGCGATACTTGAACATGAGTTTTCACTCTTGGGATCTACACGAATGTCCACCGCTTCAAAGCACAACGGAGCATTCATGGCCGGTAAAAGATACCTCCCAACTAGAGAAACCAAAATATGTAATGGTGCGGCGCAGACTGGTAAAAAAGATAATCTATGGCAAAGGACATTATATTATTCACCGACTGCAAACTCACAAGTGTTAAACTTTATCTCAATTCAGCATTCTTTTCTCAGGAAGACTGGCATTTGGACTTCAAAAAAGTTTCGCCATTTTGTTCAATATGTACTCTCGATTTAGTAAATACCATTATGACTGCAATAGTGATCGTTCTTTACTTACCATCACCAAGTCTTGATGTAACGGCCCTCTCACGGTTAATGATTGATAGCATCAGAACGAGCCTATAAAAAATGCTACCGTAGATGTGTGAATGGAGTTCGAATGCAAAGAAGATTCACCCCGAACACAACTGCATAGTGTTTTAATCTTACATGATCGCGTTGTTGAATATTGTCCATTGACCGACATTATCCGTAAAATTGTATAGATCAGCAAAATTCCGAGAGATACGAAGCATCATGGTTGATTCGCAATCGTCATGGTCTAATGTGGGCCTATGGGATCGTTCCATACCGCATGGCTGAAGGTTTAATAACAGCTGCAGTTAAAGATTCAACGGAATACGACATGTGTCCAATTGTATATGATAAGGGTCATGAAAAACGAGAATGGCTAGCTGATATACTAAATATGAAAAATGAGCTATTTGTTGAGCCGTTGAATATAGACTTTGACGACATGGATGTCTCAAGTAAACTAGATGGAAGTTCTACTCTACGATGTGAAAAGCATACAAACAATTGTGCCTTAAAAAATGTATTTAAAATCTTTGATTGGTGGCTGAATCATAAAGATTCGTGCAAATAAAAGAAATGTAACATTATGTACTTTTTACTCTCCTCATCCCATACTTAGTTATGCCAGCATCATCTGACATCGAATTGTGCATCTGCATACAATATTACTTTCGCATGTGAAACTCAATTTTTTGTATGGAATTTGATTGAAAATAAATTAATATAATCGCCCAATGATGATCGAAGACATTCATCGGTATACGTTCGATAGACGTTCGTGAGCCGTTTATTGGAAGTTTGCGAGGCATTCGAAGATTTTCGACAGTCGTTCGTGAAACGTTTCAGAGACTTCCGAAGACATTCATAAGACGTTCGAAGACATTCAAGAGACGTTCGAAAACATTAATAACACGTTGAAGACATGCATAAGGGGTTCAAAGAGTTTCAAAAGACTTTCTATGACGTTCATGAGACGTTTGAAGGTGTTCGTGAGACGTTCATAAGACGTTTGAAGACATTCATGAGAGGTTCGAAGGCGTTCAAGAGATCTGTGACGATATTCATAATATGTTTGAAGACATCGATGAGGGGTTCGAAGACGCTTAAGAGAGACTTTCAAAGACATTCACGAGGGGTTTGTCCGAAGACATGTATAGGACGTTTGAAGACATTCAAAAGACGTTCGAAAACATTCATAAGGCGTTTGAAGACATGCATGAGGGGTTCAAAGAGTTTCAAGAGACTTTCTACGACGTTCATGAGACGCTTGAAGATGTTCGTGAGACATTCAAGCGACTTTCGAAAACGTTCATAAGACGTTTAAAGACATTCATGAGAGGTGCGAAGACCTTCAGAGACTTTCGAAGACCTTCAGGAGATCTTTGACAATATTCATAATACGTTTGAAGACATCGACGAGGGGTTCGACGACGTTTTAGAGACTTTCAAAGACATTCACGAGGGGTTTGAAGACGTTCAAGAATCTTTTGAATACATTCAAGAGACTTTCGACGACATTCATGATACGTTTGAATACATTCATGAGGGGTTCGAAGACGCTTGAGAGACTTTTGACGGCATTTATAATACGTTTGAAGACATTCACGAGGGATTCGAAGATGCTTAAGAGACTTTCAAAGACATTCACGAGAGGTGCGACGACGTTCAGAGACTTTCGAAGACATTCAAGAGATCTTTGACAACATACATAATTCGTTTGAAGACATCGATGAGGGGTTCGACGACGTTTTAGAGACTTTCAAAGACATTCACGAGGGGTTTGAAGACGTTCAAGAAACTTTCGAATACGTTCAACAGACTTTCGACGACATTCGTGATATGTTTGAATACATTCATGAGGGGTTCGATGACGCTTGAGAGACTTTCAAAGACATTCACGAGGGGTTCGAAGACGTTCAAGAGACTTTGGACGGCATTCATAATACGTTTAAAGACGTTCATGAGGGGTTCGGAGACGCTTAAGAGACTTTCAAAGACATTCTCACGAGGGGTTCGAAGACGTTCAAGAGACTTTGGACGGCATTCATAATACGTTTGAAGACATTCATGGAGGGTGCGAAGACGCTTAAGAGACTTTCAAAGACATTCACGAGAGGTGCGAAGACGTTCAGAAACTTTCGAAGACACTTAAGAGATCTTTGACAATATTCATAATACGTTTGAAGACATCGATGAGGCGTTCGAAGACGCTCAAGAGACTTTCAAAGACATCCGTGAGAGGTTTGAAGACGTTCAAGAGGCTTTCGAAGACATGCAAGAGATCTTTGACAATATTCATAATACGTCTGATGGCATCGATGAGGGGTTCGACGACGTTTGAGTTTCGCTGGAATTGTTTGGGTTTGTTTGGGATTTTCACAGTTTTGGTGTAATGTGAAAATCCCAAACAATTCCAGCGAAACTCAGTCGTCGAACCCCTCATCGATGTCGTCAAACGTATTATGAATATTGTCAGAGATCTCTTGCATGTCTTCGAAAGCCTCTTGAACGTCTTCAACCCTCTCACGAATTGTCTTTGAAAGTCTTTTAAGGGGTTACCCTCACTTACGATTTTGAAAAAGTCGATTTTTTATTGCATTTTTTTTGTAGTATAAGTATCTGAGAATATGTCCTGAAAATTTCAAGTCGATCCGAACAAAATTGACTGCGATATGAGCGTTGAAAGAGAAGAATCCGTTGTGTAAACGACCGGCTAGTCTGCCGTCTGGCGCGCTCGACCCTCCCTCCGACCTTCAATGCATTGTTCGATGAAAAGGGTCGTATACCTGGCATTCACAACCTTCATATAATAGACTGGAATTTATAAAAACGTATTTTCGTTGTCTGTTATGGTCTAATCTCGTCAGTGTAGCGAAAGTTCGACTATATAAGACGTATATTCCGCCGTTCATAATATTATAAGCGCAGTTTTTATTCATTTTACATTAAAACATGTATCGAAAAAAAGGTTCGCGACAAACAAGAAGCAGTGATAATTTGCGGAAATCTCGACCAAAAAAAAGGAAGGGTGTTTTTTACCCCAACCGGGCCGAAACGGAAACTGAAAGTTTCAGCACATCTGCGAAGAAACTGAAAAATAATATTGATATGACTGTTAATCAAAGTCCTAATATTGAATATCGGATTTTGAACTGTTGGGTTGTGTTTGCTGCTATTTCAAATTTAGTGAAATGCAAAACGTGTAATGGAAATATTACATTTGAAACGGCAAGTGCAAGAGGACTAGGCTTCAAAATCGTTGTGAAATGGGACTCATGTGCAGATAATTTGATACCATCTTCTCCTTTTTTGGAACATTCGTATGAAATAAATCGTCGATTTATATTCACCATGCGAGTTCTCTGCATAGGATTGGCTGGGGCACTAAAATTTGGCGGACTTATGGACATGCCAAGGTTTCTTACCGAGACTACATATTCAATAATTTTGAAAAGTATTTATGAGTCTGTGAAAACATGTGCAGATGTAATATTTAAAAAAGCCGTACGAGAAGAAATTGAAGATACACCTAATGCAGAAGGCGATGCAACTCCTCAATTAACAGTTTCCGGAAATGGATCCTGGAGGAAACGAGGATATACGTCGTTGTTCGGAGTCACATCAGTCATAGGCTACTACAGTGGAAAAGTACTTGATCTTGAGGTAAAAAGTGCGTATTGTAAAATGTGTGAATCGTGGAAACATAAGCTAACTGATGCGGAGTACGAAGAATGGTACGAAACACACGAAGATAACTGCAGTGCAAATCACGAAGGCTCCTCGGGAAAAATGGAGGTGGACTCCATTATCGGAATCTTCAAGCGTTCAATAGAAAAATATAATGTCCTGTACCGTTACTATATTCGAGACGGAGATTCGAAAACGTACACTGGACTAGTAAATTCTCATCCTTATGACGACGTAGAAGTTATAAAAAAAGAATGCATCGGTCACGTCCAAAAGCGTATGGGATCCCGCCTTCGTAAGATAGTAAAAAAAAACAAAAAGCTTGGTGGTAAAGGACAGCTGACAGGAAAATTTATTGACAAGCTCACTGTGTACTATGGACTTGCTATTCGACGCCATTCTGCTTCTGTTCACGATATGCATGAGGCAATATGGGCGACCTTCGATCATTGCAGTTCAACCGATGCAAATCCACACCATGAGAGATGTCCAACCGGTGAAGAATCGTGGTGTTCGTATCAACGAGCTCAGGCGAGAAACGAGGCTTTCCAACACGATCACAAAACACTTCCATCAAATGTATTGGATGCCATCAGACCTATATACAACGATCTGAGGAAGGAAACTTTACTCGAAACATGCGTCGGTGGTTTCAATCAAACAAAACAACGAAAGCTTCAACCAACTTATTCGGAAAATCAGCCCAAAAATCGTCTTGAGTGAAGCAATCGTTGTAAATTTAGCAGCTTATATTGCTTTTGGACTATTCAACGAAGGTTCAAAATCATTATTATTTTATTTGAACTTAATCGGAATGAGCTGTGGACACAACGCGCACGAATACGCTGATAAAATCGACGAAGCACGGATTGCACTGGCAGAGAGACGTGCGGCCGAGAGCACTCGTGAAGGAAGAATGTTACGAAGGCAACACTAAATTTCCGTTTTGCAAGCAGCATCGTCGGCGGAAGAACTTCTGTATGGGCCCGGAATAGATGACTCTATGTAAGTTTACAAAAAAAAATATTTTCTTCGTGTAAACTGAAATTGAAACTTTAAACGCGTTTTTCACAAAATGGCATTTTTGAAGTCGGTGACCAAGATTATTCGAACACTAATGAACCGATCTTCTTGAAATTGTTCAGGCTTATTTAATACATAAAAATGTAGTCTTTAATCGTTCGATTTTATTTTCGAAAAAATTGGCCGTTTTATAGCCAAAAATCGGCCGTTTTGTTTCGTTAAAATCGAACCATTAACTTCGACTATCCGCCATTTTGTGAAAAATGAATATTTCTTAAAAATGTTTCGATTAAAGACACCGCATTTTTTTTTTCAGATGATCCACTTCGCCGCAATGTTGGTCACCGCAAACCGTGTATATAAAAACATTATTTCATTGACGGCCATTTGCCACTAAACAATGTAATATTTTTCAATAAAAAAATTACTGAAAGTTCTTCAAGATGTGTTCTTTAAGATGGTATATTGATCGATTAAAAAAGTTTTGTAGTTTTCTTTAAAAAAATTCATGAAAAAGGCCTTTTTTGCGCTGCAAGTGGGGGTAACGCCTTAACCGTCTTCGAATCCCTCATGAATGTCTTCAAACGTATTATGAATATCGTCGAAAGTCTTTTGAACGTTTTCAAACTTCTCGTGAATGTCTTTGAAAGTCTCTAAAACGTCGTCGAACCCCTTATCGATGTCTTCAAACGTATTATGAATATTGTCAAAGATCTCTTGAATGTCTTCGGAAGTCTCTCAACGTCTTCGCACCTCTCGTGAATGTCTTTGAAAGTCTCTTAAGCGTCTTCGAGCCCCCCATGAATGTCTTCAAACGTATTATGAATGCCGTCCAAGATCTCTTGAACGCCTTCGAACCCCTCTTTTATGTCTTTGAAAGTCACTTAAGCGTCTCCGAACCCCTTATAAACGTCTTTAAACGTATTATGAATGCCGTCCAAAGTCTCTTGAACGTTTTCGAACCCCTCGTGAATGTCTTTGAAAGTCTCTCAAGCGTCTTTGAACCCCTCATGAATGTAGTCAACCGTATCATGAATGTCGTCGAAAGTCTCTTGAACGTATTCGAAAGTTTCTTGAACGTCTTCGAAACTCTCGTGAATGTCTTTGAAAGTCCCTGAAACGTCGTCGAACCCCTCATCGATGTCTTCAAACGTATTATGAATATTGTCAAAGATCTCTTGAATGTCTTCGAAAGTCTGTGAACGTCTTCGCACCTCTTGTGAATGTCTTTGAAAGTATCTTAAGCGTCTTCGAACCCCTCGTGAATGTCTACAAACGTATTATAAATGCCGTCGAAAGTCTCTTGAACGTCTTCGAACCCCTCGTGAATGTCTTTGAAAGTCTCTTAAGCGTCTTCGAAACTCTCATGGATGTATTCAAACGTATCATGAATGTCGTCGAAAGTCTCTTGAACGTATTCGAAAGTTTCTTGAACGTCTTCAAACCCCTCGTGAATGTCTTTGAAAGTCTCTAAAACGTCGTCGAACCCCTCGTCGATGTCTTCAAACGTATTATGTATATTTGCAAAGATCTCTTGAATGTCTTCAAAAGTCTCTGAAGGTCTTCGCGTCTCTCATGAATGTCTTCAAACGTCTTATGAACGTTTTCGAAAGTCTCTTGAACGTCTCACGAACACCTTCAAACGTCTCATCAACGTCATAGAAAGGCTTTTGAAACTATTTGAACCCCTCATGCATGTCTTCAACGTGTTATGAATGATTTCGAACGTCTCTTGAATGTCTTCGAACGTCTTATGAATGTATTCGGATGTCTCTGAAACGTTTCACTAACGACTGTCGAAAACTTCGAATGCCTCGCAAACTTTCAACAAACGGCTCACGAACGTCTTCGATCATTATTGGGTGATTACGTTAATTTATTTTCAATCAAGTACCATACAAAAAATTGAGTTCCACATTCGAAAGTAATATTGTATGCAGATGCACAATTCGATGTCAGATGATGCTGGCATAACTAAGTATGGGGCGAGGAGAGTAAAAAGTGCATAATGTTACATTTCTTTTATTTGCACGAATGTTTATGATTAAGCCACCAATTAAAGATTTTAAATACATTTTATAAGGCACAATTGTTTGTATGCTTTTCACATCGTAGAGTAGAACTTCCATCTAGTTTACTTGAGACATCCATGTCGTCAAAGTCTATATTCAACGGCTCAACAAATAGCTCATTTTTCATATTTAGTATAGCAGCTAGCCATTCTCGTTTTTCATGACCCTTATCATATACAATTGGACACATGTCGTATTCCGTTGAATCTTCAACTGCAGCTGTTATTAAACCTTCAGCCGTGTGGTATGGAACGTTTCCATGAGCCCACTTTAGACCATGACGATTGCGAATCAACCATGATGCTTCGTATCTCTCGGAATTTTGCTGATCTATACAATTTTACGGATAATGTCGGTCAATGGACAATATTCAACAACGCGATCATGTAAGATTAAAACACTATGCAGTTGTGTTCGGGGTGAATCTTCTTTGCATTCGAACTCCATTCACACATATACGGTAGCATTCTTTATAGGCTCGTTCTGATGCTATCAATCATTAACCGTGAGAGGGCCGTTACATTAAGACTTGGTGATGGTGAGTAAATAACGATCACTATTGCAGTCATAATGGTATTTACGAAATCGAGAGTACATATTGAACAAAATGGCGAAACTTTTTTGAAGTCCAAATGCCAGTCTTCCTGAGAAAAGAATGCTCAATTGAGATAAAGTTTAACACTTGTGAGTTAGCAGTCGGTGAATAATATAATGTCCTTTGCCATAGATTATCTTTTTTACCAGTCTGCGCCGCACCATTACATATTTTGGTTTCTCTAGTTGGGAGGTATCTTTTACCGGCCATGAATGCTCCGTTGTGCTTTGAAGTGGTGGACATTCGTAGAGATCCCGAGAGTGAAAACTCATGTTCAAGTATCGCCCACTTTCCAATGTTCGAAGTAATGATAATTTATTGAACTCCTCTAATATTATGTGGGGCATCCGCCATTGTATCTTGAGTAATTCAACTTCTACCTCTATTGGTTGATGATGACTGATTACACAATTATTGCCATAGCGAGAACGTATAAGAATGAACTCATGATGATCATCAATTTTCGTTGAAAATGTATTTTATGCAGAGCACTAGTTTTTCCAGTTCTGCCACAAACCATGCTATGGAATCAGCGCTGTGATGTGATTGATACTATGATAGCGATTCGTCATATGAAAAGCACATGTGGTTATCACTACTAAATACTTTATGATATTGATACATATCCCCTGCTGCGTTCTTCTCATCAGTCTTTGCACACTCTCATCTTCTCTCTATCATTAGTCAAAAACACTCCAAATAGGCATTTTCAATGAATAGATGTCGTGCTTTCCGACGGGAGTTCATGATTTGGAGCCACTTATTGGTATCATTTGTTAGTCGGATGGGGCAATGCTTTAGTGCTCCACAATCGATCTCATGTGATTGCAGTGTATCCTTCGATCTAAAGCAAAGCAGCCACTTGCGAAATAATGGATTGATGTTTGATTCATCTTCACACATCGATGGCATATATATATTTTTTGATGGCTGCCTCTGTTTAGTCCTGCGCTCACGAGGCTCGACAGGTTCTTGAGCTATGTGAAATCTCATACATTGTTATCCTCGGTATCTTGTATGTGTAGCAAATTGATATGCTTTCCTTCTTCTTATGTTGAGCCACGCGTATCGGAGCAATGTCTTCTTTGGTGGTATACATATTGACGAATAAATGGTTTTAAAGCACAATTAAAAAAAAAATTTGACCTATAGTCACTGAGTAACCAATATTCGATAGAGTCAATACCGTTAAATAATGCATGTAAGAAGATCCGTGGTCACTGTTTCCATCAGCTGGGTATAAAGCTGTGACTGTCACCCATGCGAAACGTGTATTATCTCTTGATTGCACATTAATCGCAGCCATTATAATCATTGTCTCCCATGGCAATGATATTCAACGTGTATTGATTCATACTTATTTACATTTATTGTAAGATTACGTACTTTTCGTAAAGCTCAACCACTTTCACGTTGGCGAAATTCATCGAGCAGGGGTTAAGGCAGAACACCACTGTGACCCCCTGTTTTTTTGCCATTTTTCAAGAATTTTTTTTTGTGGGAAAAAAAAGACATATTCGAATTTTTTTTTTGTTTAGTTCGTTGTTTATTGAAGATACATAAAAAAAAATTCAAATTTTTCACGCCCCATGGTGACGCTGGGGAAGCTCCCGCGTCAGGTACTGTTGCCTCTGCAGTGGTTCGCGGCACGCAGCAGAACTCTCTTCAGAGTCGATCTGAAAAAGAATACCGAGTGTTTTCGTTAATAATATGATATTTTGAAGAGAAGTACCCAGGGATTTGAAAGAATATTGATTTTTAAAAAATAGGCACGCTTTTGAAATTAAAGGACGATTTTCGAGCAAAATTTCTCGTCGAAAATAGGCTATAACTTTTTCATTATTGAGATATCGCAAAAATCCTATGTACTTCTTTAGATAATCTAGTTTTATTGATGCAGTCCAAATTTGAAGTCGATCGGATAAAAATTGCTCGAGTTCTGCTGCGTGCCGCACTCAAAAAAGTGATTTTGAGAAAAACGCGTTCAAAGTTTTAGGTTTGTTAATTTATGCGATAGATTAGAAAAAAAATGTTTACCTTTAATCAGCGATGCCGGCACCATATAGCTGGCCTTCAAGAAGCAAATCATTGTTCCTAGCATCTTTTCTCGACCTTGTAGAGGCTCTTCTTGCCTCTTTTGCAGCGTCTGTGAGCGAGCGCTCCGCCAGCTCGATCCGCGCTGCGTCGGTTTCAACGCAAAAATTGAAACAATTTGAGCCGATAGTTATCCCCCACGTCTTTAAAACTTTCATGAGGCTTCTCAGGCCATCATTGAATAATAATACCGCGATATCCGCTGCAATATCGACGATTTTTTTGCTCCAGGACTGACACTTGGGGGCTATTGCCCAAGCTGATTTGTTGTAGCTTTCGTTGTTGTTTTGCGTGAAGCCGCCCAAACAACGCTGCCGCAAATCGTCTCTGCTCAAATTTTCGAAGACTGGCGTAATTGCCTCCAATGCTTCCTCAGGAAGAGGCGGCTTATGGCGATATTCAGAAATATTACCGCTTGCGACCGCTCGCTGCCACGAACACCACGACTCGGCTCCCTCTGGGCAATCGTCATGTTGTGGCTCACTATCTGTGGATATTATATGTTTGATAGTTGCCCAAATTGCCGTCCTCATTTTTTCAACATCATCGCTGTTCCTCCGAATAGCCAAGCCGTAATATGTGCTCAACTCGTCAATCAATTTTCCGGTGAGCTTTCCTCGGCCAGACAATCCATTTTGTTCTTTCACGATTTCGCGGAGGCGCGTCCCTATACGTTTTTGGACATGATCGATGCAGTCTTTTGTGCATTTTGTGTCTATATTTATAACAATAGCCGGTTTTTGTGAAGGGAGACAAAAGAATGCCTGGGACAGACCCGCAGGACCTGGGAAAGGCCCGGTATACCTGCCGACCTTGAGGCGCGCAGCTGCGCGGGACCCCGAGCGTCACGGAGCGCTGCACCGCTCCACAAAATATTCAATATCTCCGAAAATAATTATTTTTTCGACCTGGGTCCAACGGCATCTTAATCTTAAATGTATTTTAGATTCTTCTAGATGGTTTTCAAAAAATCGATTTTTTGAAGCCGTCACAGTGGTGTTGTCCCTTAAAGTATAGACCATCACGCGTTCAAGTCGATTTCTCACCACATTCACCCATCACCGCTGTGTCCTGCACCTATGCATATAAAATGCCGGTACATGGAATACTTCAATCCTTCCAGACGCGATACTTGGACTATCAATGATTATTGATGTTTAGTTGATAATCGTTGGCGCTTTGCATGATCCGCCATGATCGTATTTTTAAAAGATCGTATAGTTAAAAATTGATATAAAATCATGCCGATGATTCGCGTCCACTGCAGTCAACATGGAGCCCATCGTCGATGTGCAGGACTTGAAGAGACCCGTCAACGAATTTGTCCTGAAGGAGATTTCCATCGTCAGACTCCACGACAAGAATGCGGAACCGCTGACGCTCGCCTTCGACGCACCATTAGCATGGGACTCTTTACCGGCCAAGTACAAAATGACAAATAAGTGGCTGGAACGCAATTTCCATGGAAAACGATGGGATCACAGCGGCATACCATACGAGGCAGCTAGAAAGACAATTTGAGAACTCTTGCATGGAGCTCCTACCATCTATGCGAAGGGATTTGAGAAATGCGCATAGCTATTAAAATTCACGGATTCCGCGACAAACGTCATCGACTTGGAGACTCTGGACTGTCCATCGCGGCAGAAGCTGCCGAAAATCACAAACTCCAAATGCCCTCATAATCCCTTCAACACGAACTGCGCCCATAAGAATGTAAAATCGGTGAAAAGCTGGTTGAGCGGATACGAAGCGTGAGCGAGCGATTTTTTTGAATGAATAAAAAACATTTCGATGAAAATATATGTCGTTTGTATTCTTTATTCTACGGCGAAAACATCCATCATTTACAATGCGATCAACCATATACATTTTCTCTCATAGTCAACACTAAGCATCGAAAACGATGGCAATGGATGTGATGCAAACAGTTCGATGATGGTGTCCCAACGAATTTAGGCTTTTTTTCTGCCTCAGAGATGATAGAACGCTGTTGTATTTCCCACAACTGCATGTAACCATTTGCGCGCCAGTTGCAGCATACTCTCGATGATGCGGGCAGTCGTTCGACGATGGTGTTCCAACGAATTTTTTTTCCCCGTCCATGTTCAGAGGTGACGGAACTCGACACTGTTGTATTTTCCACCGATATACTGCATGCAGAGTTGACCATCGCGTGCCACTTGCAGCACACTCTCGAATATTGTCGGATTTTGGTCGAAGGCCTTCACAAGTCGGGCCGGTAAGACGACAGAGAACTCATCCGCGATGTCTGCGATGTAGCGTTTCCCAAATTTGGTTCGCACGACCCTCATGTCGGAGATTAGTCGGTCCGACTTAACGGGGAGTTCCGACAGCGTCTTCGTTGTGAGGAATTCCGCCATCTGGCCGACTTTGTTGATACTCGAGAGATCCATTTTCCCCGCACTTTGAAAGTTATTTTTCGCGGAGAGATGTTGATGGTGCAGTGGAATAGTGCAGTCTGAGCTTGGTCCACAAAATTATAAGCTCCCTCGTCAGCCTCCCACTCAAATTGTCAAACTTCTCCCCACTTTTCCAATCGTGAAAAACAGGTTCAAACACGTTCGAAGAACCGTGGAGAATTTTCCCCCGAGATTTTTTTACGCTCCCGAAAAACAGGTTCAAACACGTTCGAAGAACCCCGTACGTGGAGAATATTTGCAGCATTTTGTACACTCCCGACGTTGACGTGGAGGGCCATCGACGTGATCTTTCATCTGTGGCGTATGCTCCAAGCATGGAAGATATTATATCACTTCACTGTCGTTCCGGTGATGTTCTGGCAAACGAACCCACAATAAGCCAACATATTTACCCCAATATTTCAGGAGCAAGACCTTTGGAACCTGTTCAAGCTCGTTTTTGGTCAAGTCCAGGGGGTGCTTGGCCGGATGCACTGCGTACACACGCGCCCATGCGAACATCTTCACGTTATATTTCGGAATCAAGACCTCGATGGGACTTTTCAAGAGTGCAGCTGCGCTCAAGTGGTCCATCCGCGGTCACAGCCTTTGATCCCTAAACATTATAGTTTTTTCCGAGGAACCTGTCAGGACGTGTCTCGAGTGTCGGCGAGCTTTGAGACGAGGCGGATGCAATAGAGATTGTCTTTCGGAATGGAACCAGCTGCATGTCATAAATAATGGGCTTTGACAGGCCGCCCTTAATGTGGCGCCTAGCGTTTTCATATTATCGAAAATTTTCCGACCCATATATGGTTGTTACACACGCACGCACGCTTTTCCAAGAAACCTGTTAGGACCTGTCTCGAGTGTCGGCGACCTTTGAGACGGGGTGGATGCAGACATCTTGACATTATCTTTCGGAATTGATACAGCTACATGTCATAAATAATGGGCTTTGAAAGGCCGCCCTTCACACACACAACACTTATCGACGGCGGCTTCCCCGCCAGTCGCTCCACGGACCACATGGCCCCCCTCCACAGAGGCCCCTCTGTGACGTCACACGCGCCCGGTGACCCCCCCTCCCCCCGCCGTACCCCCGCACTCGGCTTCCCCGCGCTGGACACCCCCCATGGACCCCCCTGGACACTCCGCCCTTTGGACCCCCCCCCATGGACACCCCCTGGACACCCCGCCCTCTGGACCCCCCCCCATATACACCCCCTGAACACCCCGCCCTCTGCCCTCTCCCGGAAACTCCGCCCTCTGGACCCCCCCCCGCTCCCGCCTGAGATGCCACCACTTGCGTCAAAACCGCTACTGTTCCTTTACTAATGTTCAAAACGCGCATACGTACAAATTAAGTCCCTACGATAAAAAAATGTAAAAAAAAATTGAAAATCGGTTGATAAGTTTTTTAGTATTCGCTCGGACAAGGTCGAAAAAACTATTTTCGAAAAAAACGCGTTCAAAGTTTTCGTTTCGTGCTTCTTGATATAAAGTTATGTTTTTTCTAGAATATTGATACTTTCATTGAAGTATTTAGTCGCGAGCGATATGACGGTTCTTCATCTTCATGATAGTTCACAAAATAATAAGAGCCTGTACTTTGTCTATTGTAAATGATGCCATACCTGTAGGGAATGAGGGCACTAACCGGTCGCGCTACCTGTTCTCACTAAACTGACTATAACTCCCTCAATTTTCGGACTTGTGAATAAAAATGTTGCCAACATATTTTTCAATACATGTACTTTCAAGGACTATAAAAAAAAATTCCTTAAAATTTTGCTTGGGGGATGTGGGAAAGCTACTGTGTCAGTTCTTGCACAGTGACTTTCCCCCTTAACGGACATTGCGAATAGAAAGCTGTGAGCTGTGCACAGTGAAATTGCACGCAACGTTTAAATTAAAAACGTGAACATGCAGATATTTACGTAGACCATAATGCCCACGTTACGTAGACCATAACGCCTGGCCGACCCCCCCCCCCCCCCCTCCTCCAATTGCGTTACGTAATTTGTGTATGGCCCCTTAGTTCCAGGATAAAATTTACGACAGTCCTACTGCGTGCCACGGAGAGGGTTGGTGAAAACTAGTAGTGCTTTAGCGACTCGTGCGCCACCATTTTGTATTCTTTTGACAAATGCATTTATTTTACATACATCAATATACACCTAATGAAGCCTAAAAGTTCTTTTGACCATGTACTTGAAAAAAGTACATGGTCATTCTTTGAAAAAAGTTCCAAAGAAAACGGTCAAAAATGGGTAGTTACAGTGGTATTCTCCCTCGAGGTCGTCTGCCGTCGACACGCAAAACAATAGCGACTTATCGATTTTTATGCTTCTCCGTTACGCTGAGACGAATCGATCGCCCAATGATTTGTCCCGGTGACGGCTTTTTTCAATTATCAAAAAAATGTTATCCGCGAATCGAGCTCGGTACCCGCAAGAAACAATCAATTCAACTTTGTCTGCTGTCAACATACATGACAATAGCGACTCGTCGATTTTTATGCTTATTCGGTTATGCTAGGTCGAATCAATCGCCTTATTTTTGTCCCGATGACAATTTTTTTTATTAACAAAAAAAAAGTTATCTGCGATTACGGTTCGCTGCCCGCATGATAAAATTCATTTAAGGCCGCCTGCTGTCAACACGCATGGCGATAACGACTTCTCCATTTACATGCTTATCCTATATGGCTAGCCAAATCGATCGACCCATGAATCATCCCGGGGCCGGCTTTTGTTGATCAATACAAAAAAAAATTATTTCCGCTAATCGGGTAAATTCTGTTCATTCACAAGCGACCGGGCGATGAGGATACATCTTAGCCTGATCGTGTGTGGCCACACTTAAAACCGTCCAGCAGTTGCAGCATTATAAAGTTCATATTTTTGACTTTCAGTATTTTAGAACATACATTTTTCATTGCCTGTTTTCAATAAACGCGGATTCCGGATTTTTGCCTTACTGTTTTGTTTAGCGTAAAGTATTATATATTGTCTTTAAATGTATTTCAATAACCAATAATGTACGTTTTTTTAATCTGAGTGACTTACAAAACATACACATGTTTGCCCTTTTAAGGCAGAACACCACTGTGACCCCCTGTTTTTTTGCCACTTTTCAAGAATTTTTTTTTGTGGGAAAAAAAAGACATTCGAAATTTTTTTTTTGTTTAGTTCGTTGTTTATTGAAGATACATAAAAAAAAATTCAAATTTTTCACGCCCCATGGTGACCCTGGGGAAGCTCCCGCGTCAGGTACTGTTGCCTCTGCAGTGGTTCGCGGCACGCAGCAGAACTCTATTCAAAGTCGGTCTGAAAAAAAATACCGAGTGTTTTCGGTAATAATATGATATTTTGAAGAGAAGTACACAGGGATTTGAAGAAATATTGATTTAAAAAAAATAGGCACGCTTTTGAAATTAAAGGACGATTTTCGAGCAAAATTTCTCGTCGAAAATAGGCTATAACTTTTTTTTATTATTGAGATATCGAAAAAATCCTATGTACTTCTTTAGATAATCTAGTTTTATTGATGCAGTCCAAATTTGAAGTCGATCGGATAAAAATTGATCGAGTTCTGCTGCGTGCCGCACTCAAAAAAGTGGTTTTGAGAAAAACGCGTTCAAAGTTTTAGGTTTGTTAATTTATGCGATAAATTGGAAAAAAAATTGTTTACCTTTAATCAGCGATGCCGGCACCATATAGCTGGCCTTCAAGAAGCAAATCATTGTCCCTAGCATCTTTTCTCGAACTTGTAGAGGCTCTTCTTGCCTCTTTTGCAGCGTCTGTGAGCGAGCGCTCCGCCAGCTCGATCCGCGCTGCGTCGGTTTCAACGCAAAAATTGAAACAATTTGGGCCGATAGTTATCCCCAACGTCTCCACAACTTTCATGAGGCTTCTCAGGCCATCATTGAATAATAATACCTCGATATCAGCTACAATATCGACGATTTTTTTGCTCCCGGACTGACACTTGGGGGCTATTGCCCAAACTGATTTGTTGTAGCTTTCGTTGTTGTTTTGCGTGAAGCCGCCCAAACAACGCTGCAGCAAATCGTCTGTGCTCAAATTTTCGAAGACTGGCGTAATTGCCTCCAATACTTCCTCAGGAAGAGGCGGCTTGTGGCGATATTCAGAAATATTACCGCTTGCGACCGCTCGCTGCCACGAACACCACGACTCGGCTCCCTCTGGGCAATCGTCATGTTGTGGCTCACTATCTGTGGATATTTTATGTTTGATAGTTGCCCAAATTGCCTTCCTCATTTTTTCAACATCATCGCTGTTCCTCCGAATAACCAAGCCGTAATATGTGCTCAACTCGTCAATCAATTTTCCGGTGAGCTTTCCTCTGCCAGACAATCCTTTTTGTTTTTTCACGATTTCGCGGAGGCGCGTCTCCATACGTTTTTGGACATGCTCGATGTACTCTTTTTTTAAATCTCGAAACCGTTGTATGGATCCTATTCACGCTATTCGATCCGAGCGTCACGGAGCGCTGCACCGCTCCACAAAATATTCAATATCTCCGAAAATAATTATTTTTTCGACCTGGATCCAACGGCATTTTAATCTTCAATGTATTTTAGATTTTTCTAGATGGTTTTAATAATCGATTTTTTGAAGCCGTCACAGTGGTGTTGTCCCTTAATAGCTAAAGCCTTAGAAATTTTTCATTGCGGAGGTTCGATGCAAGACAAATTCATATTTGTGGCCTCGCGATACCTGAACGTATGCATTTTGTTGTTGTCGGTGAACAAGCAGACAAATCTATATATTAGACTTCGCAACACTTACCCATATTTTTTAGTCGCTGCAGTTGATGTGAGACAAATCCATATTTTCGGTTCCTCGATGCTTGAAGATGTATATTTTTTTCCCGAGCATTGTATGAAAAATTCATATTTCTGGCTATTCAGTATCTGAGCTTATGAATTTCCGCTGTGCTCGGTGTAAGAAAGTTCCAAATTGTTAGCTTTCCATTATGTTTAGCGTCAAAGTGCCTTTCGACAATATTCTGGATGCCGGTAACACCAGATGTATATTTTTCGCTTAACTGATGCACGATGAATGCATTTTTTTGCCTTTCCACTCTTGATCCAACAATTTTACATTGTCTGTCTTTAGGTAAAACAATCACATTATCGGCCCCTCAATACCTGAAAGTAGACACTTTTTTGCCGCTAATGAAGCAGACAAATGCATAGATTTGGCTTCGCGATGTTTAGACATTCTTCATTGTTTGCCCTTGATGCGAAGCTAATCGATATTTGCAGCCCCTCGATACCGTCACGTCGCGAGAAAATGCACACTATATTTTTTTTCCTCTTTCTCTTATCTTGGTGCGCTTCGGCGAGGACGCAGACCTACGCGATTCTCCATAGAAATTGTGAATAACCACTGGGACCAATACGAAATCCTTATATTTTCTTTAGATTTAGGCACATCACAGTGAAATGGAACCTATCGATAATTAGCAAGCGTCCCACGTTCTTTCCCACGCGAAAATGCAGCTGGCCTTATACATGTAAGGTACCTGCGGGTGATAACCTAAATAGGATTTTACAATCGGCACAGTAATGGCCCACGACTGGTTGCCAGAGAACAAACGATGGCGCGGTAATGGCTATGTAAACGGGCCAGATCCGCACCATGCATGGTTGGTAATGGTAAACCATAAATGGCTGCTAAGACTTGGCCAACTATCATATGCCCATATTGGCCCAGCAACGGCTGCCGGACCGTCTGCCGGAAATGAAAAAAAAAATCTGACAAATTATGACTATAAAAATTCTAGTAGTATCTTTTTTGTTTTCTTATGCTTTACTTATGTTCATGTACATAGAATAATTGCATTAAAAACGTTTTCTGCATTGTTCAAGTTTTTACCTTTCATCGGGATCGAACCTGTGCCTTTCGTTCTAGTGTCGAGCGCCCTACCCACTTAGCCATTCTAACACTTACAGAATCCGTCGTTTGTTCGTTCCTTACTTTTATGCCTATAATTTTATGCGTGACATTAAAGTTTACCGACAATGTTTTTGGTCCATTTAGGCTGTAAAAATAATTCGCTCGTTTTGGATGAAGTTCCGAAAAGCATACTCCTCTGATCGAGCTGAAATTTTACACCGAACTTCCTCTCATTATCCTAAGAGAAACCGTTAACGGATTTTTGACGACTAGCAATAGTTTTCGATATATCGCATTGTAAAGTTTATTATTTCACGCCATACGAGTATATCTATATATCCGATAGATATCCCCCACTCCTCCGGCTGCGCTGCTTCCTGGCAAACAGTGCTCGCCCGTATGTGCATATCACTTGCCATGGGGGATGGGTTTGTTTGGGTTTATTTAATATAGTAGAAGCGCAGTACAATAAATAACTTTCAATATACGATATATGGAAAACTATTGCTAGTCGGCAATATCCTTTTAAAGGTTCTCTTAAAATATTGAAAAGTAGGTCGGTGCAAAATTTCAGCTTCATCAGTGGGATATACTTTTCGAAACCTTATCCCTTGTTTTTACGTGTTACAGTTTAACGTCCTGCATTTGCAAAATGCCGAAAAACAAACCATCAATGGTTGGAATAGATCTAGCAAGCCGTTCATCCGCCTACGATACCCCAATGCTGATCGCCATATTATCGATGCGATGGTATTGGCTTACCAATGGCTGGCATAGATCTGGCAAGCCGTTCATCCGCCTACGATACCCCAATGCTGAACGTCATATTATCGGTGCGATAGTATTGGCCCACGAATGGCTGCTGTTGTGTCCGCAAACTTGTGCAATACAAAAGTGTTTGCACAACTGCGAGAGTTCCACTTTGTTGCCCTCCTTGCGAGAGTGACACTTTATTGCCCTCCTTGCGAGAGTTACACTTTCGCCAAAATGCAAACGTCAAAAAGACACTTTGCCACACATCCTGACCAAGCATCTTATGATAATTGATCTGGGGCAAATTACGACAATCAGAGTCGACAATTAAGAGAAGACACCAGGGAACAGACAGTCCTTGGTTGGCTTTTGAACGGTTCGGTCCTAAGGTACGACCGACACACTGTAAATTCAATTATAAGACCAGCCCAGTAATAAACTTATATTCCTATTCAACGAACTTGAGTTCCAACTCTTAATTTCGCAGCGATCCCAAAAATACCTATCCCGGGTTCTCGAGCTGGTGGATACAACACTGCCATAGATTTGGCAAGCCGTTCATCCGTCTACAGTACCCCAATGCTGGTCGACGAATTATTGGCCGATTATCAGCAAACCGTTTGATGGCTGAATGCTGGCATTTTTGTTACGACAGGCGACCCTATATGGGAAGGCCTATCTAAGCGAGATTTGCGATAAAATGAAAAATATTTAAATGAATCGAGGGGCTTTTAATGATAATCGAACTTTTGTATCAATGATTATAAATTATAAACAAAAATGGAAACATCCAGCATAAACAAAAACAAAATTGAATGTTTTTAAAAACCTCGCCAGGCCTACGGCTTTAACATACTTAAATAATTAATCTGGGTGTTGTGCATTTGGTATTGCCGATCAACAATCATAGAAACGCACAAATTACATTTCAGAAACGCATATAAACTATACATTTGCACATTTAACAGCCATCAGGGACTTAAAGTCAGCGGTATCTTCAAGTGACAAACCGATGCATTCTTCATGGTACCACTTTCCGCATTTTGTGCACTGTATCATGTCAGCTGTCCTGTCCTCTTCATAGCCAAGACAGTACCAACTCGGTTGCTTTTGTGAATCACGGTTGCCTTTGGTGGTGGAGGTCTTTTTATTTTTATTTTCTTATCTTCATTATTTTTATTGATCAGAGCTTTCGTGACCGGAGTTTCTCTGTAATTTATGGCTTTTCGCCTAACCGTAGGATTTTTTCCTGTAACTTTTACTGGTGAGGACATGACTTGACGAAATGCCGCTCTGAGCCGAGTGAACGGCACATTGTCTTCATCATCGTCCGAACTCGAATTACCGTGAACCATACGGTAAAAGCTTCTCGTAGGCACTAAAAACGGAGATTAATCAATCAGGAACCAAATTCATACCGTATTTACATTTGTAGCATCTTCAAAGTAATGAAAGATCGATTAAAAAACATCCAACTTTGTTACAAGAAGAGAGGGTAATAAGGCCTATGGTGAAATTTGGTAGGCCTTAAAACCCGTCGACTACATCTGTAGAAAAATCCAAATGAAAAATATTCAGACCACGATAGCTCATTCAAATATTTAATATCATAGAAACATGAAGTAATAGAGAAATGGACAGCAAATTTATATAGCCAAGTGTAATATTCCAAGAAATACTTACGATTGATCCGGAACGATTTTCATTATTCGCGCCGCGCGGCGGTTCCTCACAATGTATGATGCAACAGTGGGGGCGGCGAATGGGCTATCGCGCTTGCGCGAGCTTGACATCTTCGTGCGTTATGCGCCTGCGTGTATAGCCTTAAGCGGAAGCGCCGATTCGAAATACGATTTTCGGTCGATGGTCTTATTAGCCGTCAGGCATTATCACCCGCAGGTACCTTATGTGGAGACGTGCAGTCCCGAAAGGTTCCCAGAACACTACAACAGGAAAAGAACGAAGGGACTTCACCAAGCGATAATCCATTATCTTGAGACCCAAACCACTCTGCAAGGAAAACTCATACGAATCGCAATACTTCAGCGGTCGTAAAAATAGACCCACATAAAACACGTGAGATCAACTCAATTCTTGGAAATAGAGCAGCGATTGCATTTATCAAAACTGTGATCGAATAACGAGCTATGAGTCCTGCCTCCCTCGCTGTCTCGACCAATCACATAGGTCACCCTAGATGCTCACGACCGATTAACCAATCCCTAAGGAACGGGGATGCACTGCTTCTCCCATGAATGATAACTCTCCTAATTTCTACTTTATGAAGGAATATACGCCAAAAAGTTAGGGTTCGATCACCACTCGTCGAAGTGAGCTCTCCATCGCCACTGGTCAAAGTCAGTCACCTACTCTTTATATCGCGACAATTTCCTCGTCTTTGCTTCACGTCAAATTCTCTAACTTCATCTCTTCGAGACACGTTTACATGTTCATAAACGCGAAAGTGTTCGGGTAGCACCTAAGCAATTACGCACACTGTTGAAAACCTTGCAAGCGGTTTCTATCATCGATTGTACGAGCGAGCGTACAAGGCTCGAGAGCGAAGGCCCTTCGTCCGACTGCGAGCAACGGCCACTCTGCGAACGTAAGCTAATGTAAGCCGATTAAATTTTTCGGTATCTTCCTCCGATCACCAAAACAGTGTGCCGTGGAATCCAAAACTCAAACGTCATCAAGCAATAGAAGAACCTCATTACTGGTAACTACGTCTGTCCAACTCCTTACACATCTCCCAACCACGTAGGCAATAGAAGCCTAAACCCCCTTAAGGTAGTAGTCTCGCCACAGAGAGCTTCGAAATATTACGAAACATCTTTTTAATGTAGGTTGTACATCTTATCAGGATTTAAACACTCATAAAGTAATGAAGAAAACGCCCAATATAATGGTTAGAGTTCCAGAAATAATAACGTTCCGTCCATCACCTAACCCTCACTTTCGTATCAGGCTATCCATTCCGGCTACTAATACGTAGACACTCTGCGTATACGGATATGCACAACTGTAGTCTAGCGGGCGCGGAGATCGTGGCAACGTCGCAAACCCAGCGAATTTTTGTCGTGATATTTAGTATAAACGGAAATGCAAAATTTGAGTTGTGTCCGCAATAATGGAACAAGTGCAACATAAAAGCAAATTTGCCAAACGAAAAACGATCGACAAAAATAGAAAAGCGGTCGAAATTATGGGCCGTGCAAAGAGAGAAAACGAAAAGAAAAACCATGCAGAGATTATGAACAACGAAAATATGGGACAGCGTATCGTGAATCGTTGAATTGATAAATTTCACTCCAATGAATTGATAATAAAAGTTTTTTTTTGTTTCGACGAATTTTTTATCTTATTCATTTACTAATTTTGACCTAGCAATATATATATATAAATATATATATGTTGTGACGTGATTTTTTGAGCCACGTCACAAAAATGCTACCGATGATTAAGATATGCTCTCGATGCCCGGGTTGCGACCCATCCGTTTGTGTTAAGGGTCTTTTCTCTAGAATGTTTGTCTTGTTACGTTTGAGGTTTTGGGTTGTGTTTCCGTTTTGGTTAGGTTGGCGTGCGGAACTCGGTCGAGCGGCGTGTGGCTCAACGTACTGAGCAATCCCGACCAAGGGATGCACCCTGTGAGGCCTCTCGGAGAATCGGTGCACGCCCGGCTGAAACGCCGGCGCCCCACCGTAGTGGTGCATCGTGCTGGAGAGCGGGCCGTTTAGGTTACGGGCGGAGGCTGGAGACCTCCGCGCCGCGCTTCTGGACAGAAGCTTTGCCCGCTTTCGCACGGTGGCCCGGGGATGCGATCTCCGAGAGCCTCCATGTTACCGATGAGAAAAGGTCCCGGTTTGTTACCGTTCCGTTTTCGGGGTAACTCGGGCAGAAAATATAGATTCCGAAAGGAATATTCTATTAGAATATTCCAGCTCCCGAAATAATATTTCAGCTCTCGATATTATACGAGATGAAGTTCTCGCTTGAACCGGCGATTTCGCATGGTCCGATGTCGCGAGCGTGTTGACATTTTTTCTGTTAACGCGCTCTGTCTCGCTCTCGCATAATCCCTCGCACGCCGGCCTTGGTCGCGCGAGGTACAGTGTTGCTACCGAATCTTCGCGTGAGACGGTTGTCTCAAAAATCGCGATCGCTCCCGATTTTGGAGATATCGCCCGTCACAAATGGCGCCCAACGTGGGGCGACGCCGGCGAGTAGCTGTTCTCGGTAAAAAGTTGAAGGGGAAAAACGGAAAGGAATAATTTAATTATTCTTTTTTTTACGTTCATTCCTCCTTTCTTGCTCTCGTCGAGAAAAAGACATACTCTTTTTCTCATGGTTCTCGTTACGCGTTTTCGTGTGTTCGCGATTGCTCCCGAATTGAAAAAAAAAAAATGTGCTCTCGAGGAAAAAAAACAGTGCTCCCGAAGAAAAAAAAATGCTCTCGTGAAAAAAAAACACGTGTTCTCGATTCCCAGGGATTATCGTCCATTTGGATTATTGATCATCTTCCGGTGAGTTCCCGACGCAGTCGGAAAATTTTATTTTCGTAAAAATTTACGACTTTTTTTTCCTGCGTGGTTTCCGCGATGCGAGACTCCGCGGAGTTGCGTCGTTCTCGTTATCGGGGGGAGTTATCCTTCGACCTCCCCGGTGCTCTCGCGACTTCGAAAAATTATTTCGAAGGGAAAGAAAGAAAAAAGCCTCTTTTATTTCTTTCCGTGATCCCGAGCACTTCGAAAATTTATTTTCGAAGACCAAAAAAAAATATATTAGCTCCCGTGGTTGGGAATTTGACAAAAAAAACTGTCAAATTCCAAGCTTGCTCTCGTTGATTTCGGAAACGAAATCAAGTTCTCGATATGGAATTTTTTTTCATGTATGTGCTCCGTCTTTTGAATTGGCTTGTGTCTTTTTTTTGTCGTGTAATTCGTTTTGTTAAAGTTTTCTTGTTTTCTTGTCTTTGTTCCCGGGATGTCGAAAATTTATTTCGAGATCTTTCTGCTCTCGTTACCCGAGAATTCCGTAGATTTTCTCGGGGGATCTCGCTATCGGATTGACATATTTTTTCGTTGTTGTTCTGTTTGCGTGTTTTTTTTTCGATCTGCTCCCGGGATTTCGAAAATGCCTTTTCGAGACCCGAATAATTGCTCCCGTTATTCCGAAAAAATTTTTTTGTTTTGTTTATTTTTTTTTTTTCGGCCGGCTCTCGAATTTTCCAGAACGACGAAATCGTTCTCGGGCTCCGTTCTCGTACCTTGCGGCGAGACCCGCGCGATACCACGCATCGGGTGTCCCCGAGGTGGCCCGCATAATCAAGGAAAACTTGATTATGCGTCGCGCGTTCCCGTTGTAAGTGGGTTTAACAATTTTTTTTTCCCTTACAGATCTCGAGCAGAGTCAATAGGATTTTTATTTTTTTTAATATTTTTTTTTGGTCTCCTGTTTGGCTCCAGCCTCATCGGAATTTCATTTCGATTTGAGGTCTTTGCACCGTTCCCGGTTAGAGAGAAGAAATGTTCTTTTCTTTTTTTTTCTCTCTTCCTCTATAGCTCTCGACCTCGTCGGATTCGTTCGACGGAGGGGAATAAAAATTCCTCCAGTTCCCGGGATTTCGAAAATTCATTTCGGATCGAGAGAAAATATATATTTTTTAAAATTATTTTTTATTAATTTTCCTCTCTCGCTCACGTCCCGTCGAATTCACTCGACGGGAGGGAATCGAATTTCCCTGTTCCCGTAAATCCGAATAAATAGTTTGGATCGAGAGAAAATATTTATATTTAAAAAAAAAAAAAATTTAATTAATTTTCTCTCTCGCTCACGTCCCGTCGAATTCACTCGACGGGAGGGAATCAAATTTCCCTGTTCCCGTAGATCCGAACGAATAGTTCGGATCCAGAGAAAATATCAATTTTTTTTTAAATTTTTTTTGGAATTGATTTTTTTTTCTTGCTCTCGTTCCGTCGAATTCATTCGACGGAAGGGAAATAAAAATTTCCCAGTTCCCGAAATCCGAAAATTTCTTTCGGATCGAGAGGTAATTTTTTTCAATTCTTTTTTTGTTTCCTCTCGCGTTCTCGATTCCGTCGGATTCTTTCGACGGAAGGGAATTCAAATTCCCCCGGTTTCCGAAATCCGAATATCTCTTTCGGATCGAGAGAATTTTTTTAATTTATGTTTTTTTTCTTTCTCTCGCGGTCTCGTTTCTGTCGGACTCTTTCGACGGAAGGGAATGCATATTCCTCAGCTCACGAAATCCGAAAATGTATTTCGGATGGAGAGGAATTTTTTTTCTCTCTCTCGCTCTCGCATATGATCCTGTTTGAGGGTTCTCGGACGGGAGTAGGAAAATTCCCCCCGATCTCGCCTTTTGGAAAAAAATAATTTTTCCAAACAAACAGACTTGTTGTTTTGTTATTTTTAATTTTTTTTTCTGTTCTGTCTTCTGCCCTGGACCTCGTCGAACTCAATTCGATGAAATGGGATACAGTATATCAGCTTTCGATTCAGCCAGCCACACTCTCGTGTTCCGAGTGTCCCGGGGGGAATACCCCATGGCGACCGGAGACAGGGTACCTGAGCTACCGTCATGGCTCTCGGAACGCTCGTCCGAAGAAGCGGACGAGGTTTTACCGATCGCGGACCTGGCACTGGGCGCGCGGAGCTCGACCTTGGGACAGCGACCCGGTCGGGTCGGCTGTCCCACGAAGCTCTCAAGATATTGGACGCCTTGTTGCTACCATGCAACAAGCGGACGTCAGCTCCCGAAAAGGCGATACGTGAGCGCAACCTCTCGCGGTCTGCGCCACCACGCCAGTGATTCCCGACGCCCCTTTATGGGCCAGTTCCGGAGGGACAAGGCGGACAAAGCCGCGCCCCCGCTACCGAGTGGTCCCCTGAAGACCACGGAAGCTACCGAAAAGCCGAGTAAACCCAGGTACAGAGATACAAACATAGGTACAGAGTTGCTACCGAATCTTCGCGTGAGACGGTTGTCTCCCAAATCGCGATCGCTCCCGATTTTAGAGATATCGTGAGAGAGTTGTCGATCAGACGTCGCGATGGAGAGACGTGTCGTGCCTCTCTCGCGCCCGTGACGTCGCGCTCTCGCTCTCGCGCCTGAGACACCGGGTGTTCTCTCCCTCTCGTGCGTAGGACGTTTTTACTCGCACCTTCGCGTTCGCGATTAAGTTCCGTTACGTAAAAAGTTCACGGGTGGTTAACCCACCAGCTCCCGCACAATAAAATAAAACGAAGTTTTATTTTATCGTGATGTTACCGGCGTCGCGTGGTGACAGATACCGTTGACAGCTAAGCTACTCCCCAGTGAATCCCGACCCCTCTACCACAACCCACAGCCTGAGCGGCCGTGCTGTACCGCAACCGTCCTCCCGTGCAAGTGCATCCAGTTAGTCCGGTTATGATTCCGGCGATACAAAAATCAGGAAGGTCTCCGACTCCGAGGTCATACCGGTTATGATTCCGGTGAAACAAAAATCACGGAGTTCTCCAGCTCCGATGGTGGGTCAGGGCGGATCCCCCTGACCCCAGGGCATACCGGTTGAGAAATCCGGTGAAACAAAATTCTCTGGCGCCCCGGGTATTGCGGATGCATGCGCGCGGGGTGGTCGGCCGAAGGTGACAGTTTCTCGCACCTAGCTCTCGTCTTTAAGTTCTCGATTCCGTGGTAAGGAAAAATAATCCCCGTCACAATATATATATATTGTAATGAGATCCTCTATTTTTTCCTTGGTCGTTGTTCTCCCTCTTTTCTTCCTACGATCCATACTGCTGATACATATGTGCAAGTGGCCTTTCATCAAATTTATAACATCCGTCTATCTACATTTGGAATATCATTTCCACGCATGGCTTTCTAAACTCTTGTGAAACCTATGACGAAGGCCCTCCTTGATGCGCCTGGATCTTCATGAGCGTCACTTTCACATAATTACAACATCTGGCCAGTCGTATTAGGAATGCCGTAGCTTTTCATTCGCCAATATGGTTTCTCAAGTTCTTATGAAACCGATAGCCAACGTTTCTAACGTCACGTAGGCCCTTTCTCCCACCATCTCTATTTTCCCACACTCCATCACTATAAGTTACCTTCGTTCTGAGCTAAGGTAGTCAGTAAGTCTCTGAATACTGTACAACGCTGAATCTCTGCCCATCAATTATTTGAATAAATCCGTCTCAAATAGCTCAATCCGTGTTAACCGAGTTATTCCGTCCTACAACCGAGTTCTGGAGCGAGTCAGCCACTCCTTTCCTCAAAAATTATAATAAAAGTGTCCATCCCGACATCACAATATATATAAAATATCGGCGCCGATTGCAGGACATACGACTAACCTATCTAACATTAATTAAGGTTGTTGCTTTAAAATATAGGGGTGAATAGATGTTAATGAACATGGTATTGGTCGTTATGGTAAATTTTCTGAATATACTGGCGAAAGGAAGAAGGAGGCTTCCGCACCCGTTTATTCAATATTGAATTTTTACGTTTACGTCGATCTCTGCTCGATAGCATTGGTTGTATGGGGCAACGTCGTCACCATTTCAGTTTCTCGCGTACATGGAAGGTGCAAAACCCATAGAGGGCAGGTCGAAGGTACCTATTGTGGGGTTTTACACCACGGTCAATCAACTTTTGAGACGTGTACTTTAAACGTGATACTTTTTTTTATTTGTTACTCGTAGATTATATGAGATATTAACAGCCTTAATTATATTATCATATTATATATGATTACCTGATTATATTAATTAATTAATATAATCCAATCCAAATTGCAAACTTATGAGTATTGTGCGCGGTTGGTAGTAGTGTGGAGGTGCGATCCCCACAACACTCCCCCCTAAACGAAAAGATAATTTGAATTTGCATCCAACATTGAAAATACCACAGTAGAAGTAGGAACAAACAGTAATTCAGTTTTCAATTGTTATTTGTTTTTTCTTTTCCGGGCTGAAGGATGAGTCCGAAGTGGTGCCTGACTAGCATTCTAAGATCCGTCGTCGACTTCCCGCTATGTAATGTATGCGGGTTCAAAGCGATGCACGTTTACGTTTATTTCACCGCCCTTCACGTTGATAGCGAAGAGTTGATCGTCGATCCTTTTGATTATTCTGTGAGAGCCGGAATACGGCTGAGCCACAACTCTCTTGTCGTTATCCTATCGTAGGCATACGTGCGTACACGAGTACAAGTCTTTATCGATGAACGTTTCCTGCCGGCTGTGATTTGATGCCGGAACTGGTTTTACGTCTCGCGTGTGAATGCGAAAATCCTCGAGGAAGAAATTTGGGTCTTCCAGAGGGCCCTCGTGCGTGAAAAATTCTCCGGAAATTCGTAATTTCGCTCCATACAAGAATTCAGCAGGCGAAGCTTTGAGATCCTCTTTGTACGATGTCCTGAGGCCCAGTAACACGATCGCTAAGACCTTAGTCGACTCAGTATTTTGATGACACGTGATGGACGTTTTCAGGGACCTATGCCGCCGTTCCACCAATCCATTTGTAGCGGGATGCTAGACCCTGGTACGGATGCTTTTGGTGCCAACTAGCTGCAGTAGAGATGTGTATAGTGTGCTCTCGAACTGTGATCCCTGATCCGCAGTGACAGCCTTTGGTGATCCAAATCTGCAGATCCAGGAACGGAAAAACGTCGCTGCCACGGTTTCTGCGGTCACATCCTTAATAGGAACAGTCTCTGGCCACCTAGAGAAACGGTCGACCATGGTCATGCAGTAGCGATATCTTTTAGATTCTGGTAAAGGTCCCACAAGATCGATGTGTACGTGGTCGAGGCGAGCGTCAGGTTCCTGAAATGACGCTACTCGCATGTGAATGTATCGGCCAGCCTTGGACTTTTGATAAGGTACACAGATTCTCGCCCACAAGGTGATGTCCTTGTTCATCGAGGGCCAGATGCATCGCTGGGCGATGATTTCATTTGTAATGCGGCCACTCGGACCCCATAAAGCTAGCAGAGCAAAGTCTCCAAAATTGATTTTATTGGTATCAAAATGTTGTGCTTTTTATGTGCTAATTTTGTGCTCCATTAAAACATTTTGTGCTCTTGTCGTTTAGCGGGTAATTAGAAATCAGAAGTGCTCTGTTAGCTTAACGTCAAGCTAGCAGAGCACTTAATGATCTTTGCCATATCTAATAATAAAAGTACGTAACATTTATGTGCTTTTTATGTGCTTTACGAATATCGAACAGCCAAACCCATATTTTTTTCGCCTGATATAGACCCTCAAAAAACCCTCCAATAAGAGCATATACCATTTTTTGGATATTCTGAAATTGAAATATATCATATTTATGTGCTTTTTATGTGCTTTACGAATATCCAACAGCCAAACCGCTAAAACGAAAATTTCTCCCAAAACCACCCCTACGAGACCCAAGCTACCCGCAAATACGAGTATTGGCTATTTTTTCGATATCACGAAATCAAAGTGTTCCACATTTATTTGCTTTTCATGCGCTCTACGAATATCTAAGAGCCAAACCGCTGAAACAAAAAATTCCCCCAAACCCACCTCACAAGACCCAATCTACCCGCCGATACGAGTATTGGCTATTTTTCCGATATCGCAAAATCAAAGTAGGCCTCATTTACGTGCTTTTTACGTGCTCTACCAATATCCAAGAGCCAAGCCGCTAAAACGAAAATTTCTCACAAAATGACCTCTGCAAGACCCAAGCTACCCGCCAATACGAGTATTAGCCATTTTTTCGATATCGCAAAATCAAATTATACCACATTAATGTACTTTTTGTGTGCTCTACGAATATCCAAGAGCCAAACCGCTAAAACGAAAACTTCTTCCAAAACGACCCCCACAAGACCCAAGCTACCCGCCAATAAGAGTATTGGCTATTTTTTCGATGTCGCAATATCAAAGTAGTCCACATTTATGTGCTTCTTAGGTGCTCTACGAATATCCAAGAGCCAAACCGCTAAAACGGAAATTTTTCCCAAAACCGTCCCCTACAAGACCCAAGCTACCTCCAATGAGGGAAAGGGCATTTTTTTCGATATCGCAAAATCACAGTGTTCCACGTTTATGTGCTTTTCGTGTGGTCTTTGAATATCTACGAGTCAAACAGTAAATACGTACATTTCTTCACATACCACCCCTGAAAAACCCAAACTTCAATTGGATGAAAGCTTGGGCTATTATTTCGATACCGCAAAATTAAATCATTCCACATTGTGGTCTTTATGTGCTTTATGTGCTCTTTATGTGGTCTTTGAATATCCAAGGGCCTCCCACTCTCAACTAACTCAAGCTCTGGATAGAAATTCCTAAACTCAGATAAAAATAATCATCTTAAAAACAGAATGAGTGAATTATGTGTGAACAGACTATGAATACATTTTTTTCTAAACCGCGGAAACCCAAACCTTGTGGAACGTTGATATGGATTAACACTTACAATGATGACCCAGACTGCGGAAAAATTATTTTAATAATGAAAATGTTTTATTATTTTCGTATTCTTCAAAAGGTAATTTTTTAAATTCTAAAATTCTATTTGTGCAATTGCACCAGTTTCGTTTTATATATTTTGCGGTAACTCGACTCTCTCAAGAGTGGTATCTGGAGAAAACTTCATGATCACAGTTTGGCGGCCGGCTATTTGACGAGCGCCTACCCCTATTTCTCGACGGCTCAAGAAAGAACGTTTCCTCATGTGCGAATGTCGGTATTGCGCCAGAATTGCCAATATGCCCCAGAGTTGTGCAAGTCCTGGCGACCGACTCTCAGTTGGCGGTACTGCCCCAGTATTGGAAACAGAACGTATCAGTACCGTGTCGGTCTCGATTACCGATTCTTAGGTTAAGTACTGTCCTAGTTTTGGTAAACAATTTTATTAGTACAGTGTCAGTCTTGGTAACCAAAGTTGGTTGAGTCTCGGCTGGAAGTACTACCCCAGCATTGGCAACAGTACCATGCTAGTATTGGTTACGGAGTCTTGGGTTAAGTGCTGTCCCAATATTGGTAAACAATTTTATTAGTACAGTGTGTCGGTCTTGGTAACCAAGGATGGTTGAGTCTCGGCTGGAAGTGCTGCCCCGGCATTGGCAACAGTAGCATGCCAGTCTTGGTTACCGAGTCTTGGGTTAAGTACTTCCCCAGTATTGGTAAACAATTTTATTAGTTCAGTGCCAGTCTTGGTAACCAAGGTTGGTTCAGTCTCGGCTGAAGGTACTGCGCTAGCATTGGCAACAGGAACATGCCAGTCTTGGTGACCAAGTCTTGGGTTAAGTACTTCCCCAGTATTGGTAAACACTTTTATTAGTTCAGTGCCAGTCTTGGTAACCAAGGTTGGTTCAATCTCGGCTGGAGGTACTGCGCTAGCATTGGCAACAGTACCATGCCAGTGTTGGTTACCGAGTCTCGGGTTAAGCACTGCCCCAGTATTGGTAAACAATTTTATTAGTTCAGTGTCAGTTTTGGTAACCGACGTTGGTTCAGTCTCGGCTGAAGGTATTGCCCTAGCATTGGCAACACTACCATACCAGTCTTGGTAACCAAGGTTAGTTGAGTCTCGGCTGGAAGTGCTCCCCGGTATTCTCAACAGTACCATGCCAGCCTTAGTTACCGAGTCTTCGGTTAAGTACTGCCCCAGTATTAGTAAACAATTTTATTAGTACGAGTGCCAGTCATGGTAACCAAGGTTTTATGAGTCTCGGCTGGAAGTACTGCCCCAGCAGTGGCCACATTACCATTCTAGTCTTGGTTAACGAGTCTTCGGTCAAGTACTGCCTCAGTATTGGTAATGAATTTTATCAGTACAGTCTTGATATCCCGGTCTTGGGCGAAGTACAGCCTCGGTATTGGCAGACAATTTTATCAGTACAGTGCCAGTCCAAAAAATATGGATTGAATTAAAAATGTAAGTTTTGCTTCCTCATAGAGAAAATTTGTGACGAAGAAAACATTTTTTTCAGTTTTCGATGTCAACTTCCTCAAAATGTCCTAAAACCTCGAAAAATCATATCCAGAAACAATGTCTGGATGCATGTGCGCATGCGTGCGTATACGCGCGCATGTACGTTCTGGCACTGTAAAATTAAAACGTCTGTAACCCGAGAACGGTGTGAGTTTAAGGGCTCCTGTTTTGCTCAGATATTAATCTATACAATCTCTTCATTCCCTGCAAATTTTGTCGAGATGATTAAAAAATGACTAATTTAACGGCGTTTTTTAATTTTCAAAAAATGTCTGTGACTACGTTATTTTGCAAAAAATTTCGGAATTTCGTAAATTTTTTTTCTAATAAATAGAGTATCATGAAAGGACGGCTGGTATTGAATTTAGGAATGATCGGTCGAATGGTCTAAATTTTATGAATTTTGGTCATTTTCGAAATATGTCAAATCGCTCTAATTTTTGCATATATCAAGATACTGTGGGGATTTTTTTTTCATAAAATATTGTAAAAGTAAAGTTGGTATAAACTTTGGAGATAATCCCGAACCATTACAGACTCCCCTGGACGCCTCCGTATCCTTACGGAAATCCATAAATTGGCTAAGTAGACGATGTCATTTTATTTCACTATTTCGCGTGTTCGTTCTGAACGTACGCTGCGACGGGCTCTCGCGCCTTCTTGCGTCGAGGCAGACATTGTTATGCCTCGACGCAATGCGTGTGTGTCAGTGTTCATTCGCGACGTCGGGCGCACACGGTTGAAGATTGTTTTCTTCCCGCATGCTGTCCCTTCGCGGCAAGTATACACTTCGTGTGGGTATATACACGTATATACCCACACGCTGATCCACGCTCAGCGTCAACAAAGAATTAGGTTTTCTTTGGCAGCGTTGAGCATCAGTCTTTCTCGTGCCATCTACGTGTGAACTTGTTTCAATCCCCAAGTGCTTTCCATGTATTCCCATTCGTGCTTATACAGTACAGTTTTTGTATTATTATAAATTAATTTGTTTCGTCCTAAAACGAATTCGAGTGCTATAAGTGTGCTATAAAAATTCGAACGTTTTATAAGGTGAACCTGGTAAGATATATAAAGAATACATATTATATTTTTCTTTATACTTATTTTTTCATTTTATTTTGTATTTTTTGTCTACTGCATGTTAAGGCATAATAAATAATTCATTTATTCTCTCTCTCTCTCTCTCTCTTTCTCCCTTTTATATTTTCTTTACTTTCTTCACTTATTCTATAATTCTTTTCGAAGAATTTGTTCAATCCGATCAGGGAGTCTCGGACGACAAGGGGAAAAGCAAACGCTTTGGTGAATACAATGTTATTTACTTTGACCGAAATTATGCATGCTGAAGTCAAATTACAGAAGAGCATCTTAATTCATACTTAATACTCTGGAAGTGGCTATATTTTTCAATTATTTTTAGATGGAGGTGCTGAGAGCCTAGGTGGGTTCACCGACCGACGAAAAAGGTGTTATCCGCAATGTGATCGCTGGCCTGATATCAAAGTCGGTGGAGGAAAAATATTCGGCCACGGGAAAACAGGCGCGAACGGTATAACGCATAAATCCTTCAGTGCGGCAATAACGTACAAACGCATGAATGGTAAATATTTTTTAAATTTTTACTAATATAATTTTTAGAACAGGCTGCAATCAAAAAAAATATTTTTATTTCAGATATTTTTTTAGATACGATCGGGAAAAAAACCACTGCGGCGAAGATATTTTCGACAACCAGCCAATATTTATCTGATGCCGGTGACCGGGAAGACGCTGTAACTCTGGCCCAATATTGGCAGCTGGTACTAGTCGGACCGGTGTTATCATTTCGGAATTGGGCCAGTATTGTTTACACGACCTGACCTGATATTGGCATTTAGTATCCAGCCAATACTGGCATCAGTACTGAGCCAAGTTTCCAGTCTATACATGGGCATGTACCGGCAAAGTACTAATTTAGGATTTATCTCAAGACTGGCTACAAATCTGGCCCAAAACTAGGCACTTATACTGAGCAAATACCCGTAAACAGTGTCGGGTCAAATCACGACACCATAAGTTGGACAGGTGTTAACAAGCCAAAGTTGTCTCAATACTGATTCCGACTTGGGTAAAGCTTGGCCCTTGGTAGCCTGCCAGTATTAGCAGCTCGGGCATCAGTACTGAGCCAAGACTAAGCCTAGTCCCCAGTCTATACACGGTCATGTACCGGCAAAGTACTGATTTAGGGTTTGTCTCAAGACTGGCAATAATATCTGGCCCAAAACTGGGCACTTAATCAAAAAGCACTTAATCAGCTTTAATGTGATTCCACGAGATTGAAATAATAGCGTCAGATAAATAGTAGCGTTAAATAGTATCTTGGTAGAGGGTGATTTCGGTCTTTTACGAATGGTATCTGAAAAACTTTTCACGTTTGAGGTTTGACTCTTAGATACTCGAAAAGCACATAAAAACACACAAAAATGTGGAATAACTTGATTTTGCGATATCGAAAAAATAGCCAATACTCGTATTGGCGGGCAGCTTGGGTATTGTAGGGGCGGTTTTGGGAGAAATTTTCGTTTTAGCGGTTTGGCTCTTGGATATTCGTAAAGCACACAAAAAGCACATAAATGTGGACTACTTTGATTTAGCGATATCGAAAAAATCCTGGATATCCGTAGAGCACATAAAAAGCACATGAATATCACGTAGTTTCATTCTTAGATATGGCAAAGATCATTAAGTGCTCTGCTAGCGTGATGTTAAGCCAACAGAGCACTTTTGCTTTCAAATTGCCCGCTAAACAACGAGAGCAGAAAAATGTTTAATGGAGCACAACATTAGCACATATAAAGCACAAAATTTTCATACCCATTAAATCCGTTTTGGGGACTTTGCTCTGCTAGCTTTATGAAGGTCTCAACAGCTAAACGTCACAATGTTTCGTGCCTCGATACGCTCTCTCTCTTTTCTCTGTTTGCTGGTCTTCACCACTCACGCTCCGTCTCCTTTGAACCTCCAACCCTGATGACCTCCTTGTCGTTTTTGTTTGCTGGCTCTACCTCTCAATTGATCTTCGTCAATGAAATATTTAAGAACGATCATCGCAGTGCATGTTTAGCCCGCTGCCCCGCATACAAATATATTCCCGAACTTAAGGTGGGTGAACGCGCGGTCGCTGCAGCGTTCTGGCTACCTCTTATAGTCATCAACACTGGCCTGGGCCGATGACCCGATGGATGACCGCTCAGCCGTACACTACCATGCGCGGCGACTATTGAGCGGGTCGAAGTTCTACAGAGTTTCCGATTGTGACTAAAACCAAAACTCAATGAAAATGTAGCTGTCTGTATGGGCACAGGTTTTCTACAGTTACCCTGTGTCCTCATGCAAGTACGAATCGAAACGAATGGCTGTGGCTAACATTCTACGGAGTCTCGCGCAGACTGGAGTTGTCGAAGTCGCGAGTGTGCGGTTAAGGCAGTCCTTTAGTTTATCGAGTCGAAAAAATCGATTTTTTTTCATAAATCAAATCTACAACATGTGTAGAAAATGTGTGCCAAAGGATTTTTCGATATTCGAAGTGGTTCACAAGTTACAGCCCTGGAACGGAGCAGGTATCAGCTTCTCGGAGAGGCTGAGCAATTCAAACACAATAAGCCGCCTCTTTCTGAAGCAGTTCAAAAAGTTCTAAAGCCAACTTGTGAGGATTTATCCAAAGAAGAATTGTTAAGCAGATGCCTGGGAGCGGAAACTCAAAATAATAACGAGTCGCTCAATTCGTTAATCTGGACTTTTGCTCCGAAGCACCTCTATTCTGGGCCAAAAGTGGTTGAAATCGCCACGTTTCTCGCTGTCATAATCTTCAACGAAGGATTCAAATCTATCCTGAAGACCTTGGAAACCATGGGAGTGAAAATCGGCCCACAAGCTGAAGGATATGTTCAACAGCGTGATAGCTCTCGGATCGACCGTTCAGAAAGGCGCACGAGTGATGTTGTAAAACAGGCCCGAATCGCGAAAAGGGAAGACGGAGCAGCTCTGCGTGACTTCCAAGAAGAAGAGGAAGGCCTATTGTATGGTCCAGGCATAGCAGATTGACGGTGAGATGAAATTTTTAGTATAAATCACAATGCGCGAACTTTCAAACGCGTTTTTCTCGAAACACCATTTTTCGAAACGGTGACCACGATATTTCCGAAAATACTGCACCGATCTTGTTCAAATTTATACAGCATCTTTAATATGTTATAAGCCAGCGATTGAACTAGGATTAACATGATTGCTTCGATAGTTTTTTTTTTGTACGAGCGAAAAACTTAAGAAAAAATGAATAAAAAATAGAATGTAATTTTCAAAAGTGTATAAAAAAGTCAATTTTTGTAATTTAGAATTCACTCTAGTTCAATCGCTTGTCTTAAATATGAAGATTAAAATGCCGTTTGGTTTTTTGATTTCAGATAAGCAGAACAGCCGCAATCTTGGTCACCGTCAAGCACCTCTTTTACTTGATGTCTTCCTGTCGACCACTATAACCTTTATTCTATTATATATTTTGACTTCAAAAAATTTGTAAAGCTTATTTAAATGTTAATAAAGATTATGCAAAAACAATGAGATTGATTATTTCGATGCGCTGCCTGTAAAAAATTATAGAAAAAGCCGTAAAAAAAACAGCCGAGCAACTAAAGGACCGCGTTAAGGCAATGTGCCACACGCTGGAAAATTTCGACGCGGTCTTCCGTCACGGCGGCTCTCGGCAGAGCTCGCAGTTTTTAGCTGCGAGCCGCCGCTTGCTACCGCCCGATGGCGCGGCGCACGTTTTCTTCTGGCGACTCCTCACCTCGTGTTCCGGCGCATACAGTTTTGCCTATCAACGTTTATCCAAAAAGTAAAGTTTGTATTTTTGTGGGCGGATAATATGCGAGTCCCATTTATTTAACCCCACATTCTATAGGGTCTCGATGCCAGGTGTGTATTCGTTACGCTGGCCACGTGCAGAAAGAGAGAAGTGACCTTTTCGTATGCGGTTCGGTCGTAACAAAAACATTGGGTGTCTGTGTGTGTATCGATCGATCGATACACACACCTAGTCTTAGGCAACCGTGGTACGCTTCTATGCTTGAGACCCAGCATGAGGCGTGAATCTGCTCTGCGTGCAGAGTCTGGCAAAAATGGTTGCCCGATCATTGCTCTCGCGTAAGAGCGATGCATTTAATTAATAATTATGTGAATGAACAATTCACGCACACCCATGCATATATAAATGCGACTGGCAATTCCGCCCCGGTTCAAGAATTATAAACGTTTTCAGCAAACGACGTTGCTAGAGAGGCCCGCTCTACGAAAATGAGGTAATATTTAATAATATATTGTAAACAATATTGCTCCACCGTTTTTCTCACTACGGTTAGAAATTCGATTTCGATCGGAATTTCTAGATAGCATTATCGTTAAGAACGCGCTGTCAGAACGTGTCATTAAACAATTTTATTGAATTGTTTAAACAAATTAGTTTACGATACACTCACCTTCTGAACGACGCGTATCGTTGCTGAGTTCGATTTCATCTGAATTCTCCAGCAATCGAGATCGCTAGACTCGCTCTATAGAAGAGCGGTAAAATAACGCGATTATAAATTGTTCAAAGAAATAGGCTTAAGCAGTATGCGAATTTTCGATGCCGTTTGTCTTCGATGAATTTAATACCGGCCAAATTCTCGAGTGAACGGAATCGCTGGAGACTCACTCGCTAAAAGCATTCAGCATTTCTCTGTCCGTCAACTTTTATCTTCGGGAGGTTCTGCGAAGATCGAATCCTCTAGCATTGGAAATTGCTAGAGACTCGCTCTATGAAACAGCGGTAATGTAATGCGATTGAAACTTTTTTAAACAAATAGGATGGGCCTGAAGTTTGCATCGTTGGATTTCAACGAAATTTTCAATACTTTTAAATTATTTTTTATTAATTTTTTTCGGGTGTGTTTTGACTCCAGAATATCGGTAGAGACTATAGAAAACGATCAAAAAAAAAATTAGTGGCTCAGTATCCACCCTTAATGAAGGGTTGAAAGAGAAAAAAATGATATCTCGAGCGGTAATGACATTCCCAGTTTTTTATTTGCTCAGGTAATTTCTAGTACCTATGGAAAGCCACAAAAAAATTGGCAACGATTTTCAACTTCCGGAACATACCCTTATGAAGGGGTTGAAAGAAAAAAAAATTAATATATTGATTGGGCGGTAATGACATTCCCAGTTTATTTTATTTACGCAGGTCATTTTTAGTACCTAAAAAAGCCACAAAAAATTGGCAACGGTTTCCAACTTCCGGAACACCCATATTAAGGCATTGAAAGAGAAAAAAGTTAATATCTCGAGCGATAATGACATTCCCAGTTTTTATTTACGCGGGTCATTTCTAGTACCTAAGGAAAGCTACAAAAACATTGGCAGCGCTTTTCAACTTCCGGAACACCCACATAGGGTTGAAAGAGGAAAAAATTTAATATCTCGGGCGGTAATGACAAGGAAAGCCACAAAAAATGGCAAACATTTTCAACTTCCGGAACAGACCCTTATGGGGGAGTGGAAGTCGATAGAAAATGGTATTTCCGGCGGTAAAGGTATTCCCAGTTTTTTTTTATTTGCGCAAGTAATTTCTAGTACCTAAGGAAAGCCACGAAAAAAATGGCAACGATTGACAACTTCCGGAACACACTCTTGTGGGGGAGTGAAAGTTGAAAGAAAATCGTATTCCCGGCGGTAAAGAGATTCCTAGATTTTTTATTTGCGCAGGTCACTTCGAGTACCTAAGAAAAGGCACAGAAAAAATGGCAACGATTTTCAACTTCCGGAACACTCCCTTATGGGAAAATCGTATCTCCGGCGCTAAATATATCCTCAACTTGTTTCTTTGCGCCGCACAGTGGGACGGAATCCCAAATAGCTGACCAAAACCTCAAAATGTTGTCTAACGGCTTTGAAATTTTCTACTCGGGGTTTTTTGGGGTCGCTAATAACGAATCCAATATTAGTTTTGGGAAAAAAAGAATAGCGGATCCAATATAGCGACCGAGTATATTATGAAATGTTTATTTTTCGGTAAAATTTTGTATCTGGGGGTTGTACATTGCGCTAATTACGAATAAGATCTTTGTTTTTAAATAAACAGAATATTTTAATCGTAATTGTATCGGCAATGTATAAGAATCAGAAAGATTCCGGCGGGGAACTAGGTACAAATGAATTGAACATAAAAATTAGATAAGAAAATAATGTTTTTTAAATTTGTACACTACATCTACATTGGATTAATCTAGTCACATTCACTATCATTAGATTCACTATCGGTACGTATAGTGGACACGTCAGTGTCGTCTTCAGTGTCCGTGTCATCGGGTACAGCTAAAGGTAGAGCTTCAAGCGACATTTGTTTTCTTTTTCGGTAGTTTTCGTACACTTGAAATGTATGGATCGGAGCTAATTAACAAACGGCAAAATATAACTTGCATTGTCAAAGACCGGCCGCTTTTGCGCGAGAAATCCTGGCGAAATTTGTTGATATATTTGTGGGACGTTTCCTGTGCTTCCTCAGACATCTGACCGATGGCAGTAAAGCCGAAGCAATGATTTGCAGACAATGAATACGTAGTTTATGGATCGATGGTGGCTAGCAGAACCATGAGTATAATTTAATAAATAATTTCGCAGTTTCCCAATAATAATGTCTAAATCTCGGGGTATCAATTGTACGACCTAACGAAATTGCTTGTAAAATAGAGTGGAATCTTGTCATTAAACGAATGTCTACTCCAGTAATTTCAGCTGAAATTGTAGCGTTTTCGAAAAAGCGATGAGCAGTGTTACCATCATTCGTTCTTCCAAACAGTGGCTTCGGCTGGTCAACAATAAGGCCTAAATTTGTCTTGAAAGATTCCTGAGTGCCTTTTTTTCGATTCTTAACAATCGCTTTTTCTTCCGCAGTTCGCGCTTGCCATTTTTGAATACCTAGTTTATAAGATAAGTGCAATAAACATGCAAAGCAGCGTATCTATGAATGCAACGAAGAAATACCTAAGTTCAAATAATCATTGATAACTTCGAGCTTCAACACTTTATTGAGGTCATTAAAATCTTTTGATGTAGCTTTGCAAAGATTGCAGCATTGAGTCACTGCATTGTCCGCCACTGCATTACACACTTTCCCGTCTACCATGGTCAAGGAAAGGTTGTAATTTACTTTTATACATTTTCTCTTAACTATGTCTGAAAATGGAAAAAGATTTTTAATTTAATCTTGTACATATTGAATTTCGGCTTTCGTTGTATTCGCAGTTTCTTTCATAAATTCTATTTTAATTGGTGTACAGTATCGCGAAGATGAAGGCACAGGGTTTTGCCAGACAACATATTTTTCGTTTTGTTAATTTATACTTAAAAGTTACAGTGGAACTAATGAAGTAAATAAAATACGCGCACCTGTAAATGTGCCATCATCACCGGTGAATTTTTGCTTATATTCACTCTGACTTGAAGTTCCATCACAACCTCACTTACAAATAAGAGTCATTTTACCCAAATCAACGTTTGATATACACTAGGCCAAATAATTAAAGGATATTGAAAAAGCTCGCCAATTTTAGGGTCATTTTCAAATAGCTGTAACTCCTCGAAAAATGGTCGCACAGCAAAAAAATAGCAAATTGAAGGTGTGAATCTCTAGTTTTGAGATCTTGGGCTCAACATTTTTTCGCATCAGCCAATTTTTAGTAGTCATCAAAAAACCAAAGTAATTTTTTTTTTCAAAATGTTGGCTCATCTTTCACAGTCTGCACGGACTAATACATTTTTTTGAATGATCGGATTAGCTGGATTCTTTCCCTTTAATTTGAGCGGTGGGAGAGCTCTACGATTTTTTCTCGCTGAGTTATCGATGTTCAAAGCAAAAATGACACTTTTGACTTTGATGACTGATTACTCGGAGACTAATGGTCGCACAGAACAAAACCAGAGGGTTTTGGAAACTTTGAAGTATTCTCTACAAGATGCTTTTATTATTTTTTTATCAAGAATTTTTTTTATGCGGGAAAATGAATTTGAAAAAACGTGAAAAATGGCATATTTACGAATATTCTTTTAACTAAGGATTATTTTGCCAATATCGAATAGATAAAAAAAAGCCCTCAAAAGTTTAAACTTTTGAGGGCTTTTTAGCATACTTTGAGGTCATAAAAAAACCGAAATTTTTCCGAGGTCATAAAAAAACCGAGGTCGAAAAAAGTCATACCGAGGTCATAAAAAGTCATACCGAAAAAAGTCAACCGTGGTCATAAAAAAACGAGGTAAAAAAAACCGAGGTCATAAAAAAACCGTAAATCGCGATTTTTTTTCATTGTGTTCTGAATGATCGAAATTGTGGTTTTTGCCAAAAATCGATTAAAAGCTAAATCTACCACCTTTTATTCGTCTTTTGAGAATCACCATTTTTTTGGCACTGATCCGAATTTTCAGTGCTAAAAAATGTTGATTGTTGAACAAGGGGAACAAATTTTTGTATAATGAACAAAAAAATTGATTAAAATTTTTTTTCTTTGACAAAAAAAAATTAATAAAAAAAAAATTGTTAGATTTTTTTCATAGCCCTGAACGTCTTTTATTATACGACGAGCGATTGGAGTTGTTGGAATTAACAGTTCTTTGAATGTGTGCGTGTGAACAATTTACATCCCTACGATACGATACGACAGCCTACGCACACGTCCCACGATCATTAGATCAAGATTTTATTTATACACATTTTATTCACCACCGGCATTAGCGGAACCTAAAGCGTACCACGTAGAGGTTGCTCGGTTGGCTCGGTTACGCTTCTTTGTGTGCGTGCGTGCGTGCGTGCGTGCGTGCGTGCGTGGGTGCGTACGTGCGTGCGTGCGTGCGTGCGTGCGTGCGTGCGTGCGTGCGTGTGTGTGTGTGTGTGTGTGTGTGTGTGTGTGTGTGCGTGCGTGTGTGTGCGTGTGTGCGTGTGTGTGCGTGTGTGTGTGTGTGTGTGTGTGTGTGTGTGTGTGTGTGTGGCGTACAACTCTTCTTATGGGTATGAGACCCCACAGTTTGTCACTTCTGTGGTATTTTATGACTCCAAACTCATCCCATAAGCCACATACATTGTGGGTCACTGTTCAATACTGTGTATTGCCCCCTCGATTGCTTTTTACGGCTTCTAAGCGCTCTCGCATGTTGATGCCCCGCCGGATATCCCTTTGCGAGATCCCTTGCCAAACTCGAAGGAGCGCTTCAGTCAATTGACGGTGACCTCTCAGATTCGGATAATCCCGGCGCAATCGACGACCAACCAGTGCAGCCAGATCGCGCGTAAAAGTTACCCCCTCTCTAGGCTCTTACGCGCCCATCACACAATCATAGTAGCGCGTGTCCGTGAGCGAGCGACGCTCGGACATCTTCGGAAAGAGCCGAGCGCGGTCGAGGTTTCCCGACCTCGGTAGCTACACCTTCGGTAGCTACACCAACCCATGGACGCTGAGCACGTTCATGTGCGGCCAAGCCGAAACGATGGCTTCGAGGGAAAAAGCAATCTGAGAACGACTCGCGCGTGACGTCACCCGACGGCACGCGCGAGGCTTTTGGATGATTTCAATGCTTATTTAGCTCTTGATTGTCTGCGTTATTAATGTATACAAAAAAATGTATCGCGCACTCTGATCGCTTATTCTTTTAGTTTATACTTCAATTTAAATATAATAATAAATCTAAATTAGGACTTATTTATCTTCTAAAAAATTGTTTACGCGGTACTCATACCCGTCCTTATACCAAATAAATTATAATTCATAAAAGTAAACGGAAATATATTTATATTCGTACTATATTAATTCTCATACAGTGAGGTAGCGCGGGGGGCGGCAGAGGGGGCCATGGCCCCGGGCGGCGCAGATGTTTATGCAGATGGGGCGGCAAGTTTAGGGTTAGCCCCGGGCGGCAAAAATCCACACTACGCCACTGTTCTCATACTTTCATCAAGCGATAAAGCATTATCCCCAAAAACAAGCCAATCATCCATCCAGCCGTGAATCGTAAGTACCAGAAAGTGGACATAGTCCACAAGCGATGAGATGATCCCGTTGGTAGCGTTCCTGGCTTCGGTTCGCAGGGGCCCTAAATGCAAATTTTTGTCCAAATTTTTCATAATTTCTCATATTTTAGTCATATTTGAGATTTTCGGAGAAAAAATTATTTAAAATAGATTCAAGTACTGGTCTATTTGCCAAAAGAACATTTTTTTAACTGAAAATTCATGATTTCTCATTTTTTCCCGGAAATTTCTCTTTTTCCTACTACCTGAGGGAACGGCTGCGGAGATATTCGGAGAAAATTTAAAGATAAAACAAATAAGATTTTCGTGAAAGAAACTTGTTATTATTTTTTTCCGGAACTTTTTCTTTTTCCTATTGAGTGAACGGCTGCGGAGAAATTCAGAGAATAGTTATAGATGAAAAAAATGAGATTTTCGTAAAAAAAACTTATTACATTTTTTTATCCCTCATAATTCTGAGAAATAATGAATTTCCGAAATTTTTGCAAACATTATTTTCCTTAAGGGGTAACACCACTATAACGGCCTGCCACGAAGCGTTTTAGACAAATAATACTTGGGGTAATTATAAAGCATATATTGAAGTATATTGCAAACAAATTGTATGGGAAAATATTACAAAATGGCGACACTGCAGGAAATTCTTCCGAGGCATGTTGAACTTACGGTGCTCTGCGGCACGCAGTATAACTTGTGCCAATTTTAATCTGGAGGAAATTATTATTTTTTTATTAAATCTAGATGAGTGTAGCTAGTGAACCACGTAGGGGATTTTAGAAATATTGATTTTTGAGTAATTGCCGAGTATTTGACTAAAAATGTTCAATTTTTTTTAAAGACAGTTATTTGTTAATAAATATTGTTAAAAATAACTTATCGAAAATCCCCTGCGTGGTTCAGTAGCTACACTCATGTAGACTTAATAAAACAAAATTCTATTTTTTTAGATTAAAATTGGCACAGTTATACTGCTTGCCGCAGAGGTTCGACATGCTTCGGAAGAATTGCTGCAGTGTCGCCATTTTGTAATATTTTCGGATAAAAATTTATACCGATATACTTAAATATATGCTCAATAAATACCGCAAGTATTATTTGTTTATCGCATTTTCTTCCGCCAAAAAAAAATATCAAGAAATACGCTTCCTGTAAGGCCGTTACAGTTGTTCTATCCGTATCTCATTTTCTAAGTTCTTTTGTCTTAATTATATATATTTTATACCAAACTATTTCCTTTTTCACTCCAACGCGAACTCGTTTGAACCCTACGTTGCGAAATGACACATTCTTTCCAGCATGCGAAACCTCCATTGTAACGCCAACATTCATTCTGGCAATTTCAACTTCGATTTCTTCACAATGCTGAGTCTTGCAACTTGCGATGCGAATGACTCTCAACGAGGACACGGAAGAAGCCTCGGTCGTTCAGTCCTATACCCATTTCGAAAATTGTTGCTCAGCGGTAATTAAAATCGCTGACTTACTTAAAAATCAAGAAGCAACCCACCATCGAGTTACAGCAAAATTAGGCAGTCTCTCGCGAATCTTAGGACTGAGCGGAGCTCGACAGAGGCCAAGGCACTCTGTCCTCTGAGTCTTTTTCCGTGCCCTTGCAAGTTAGTTCCGAGTACGCGTCTTCGATTCTTCGCGATCAAGCATCACTGCCCGAGGGTAAAGTGAGGCACTGAGGTGCAGCGTCTCATTACGCTTCGCAGGCCGATAAGAACTCATTAGTAGTGCGTAGAAACAATTATTCGTTCAACCAAACTCCAAACTACCAAAAGTTCAACGTGTAATTTGCGTACGTGAGTGCAATACGATTGCACTGTCTTCGAGGAGACCCGAACGTCTAGCGTCAGCACGGTATCAAATCACAAGTTCACCAAACGTAAGTCCGATCTGCCCGCATTTTATGTAATCGTACTAAACTGTATCGAGTCATCAATCGAATTAATTTACGGAAGAAAACTGCGATAATAACTAAATTGTATCAAAATTGTAATCGTCACTGTCAATTTCTCAGATTTATTGTAGCAATACATATATGTATTCCACTACTCATATCCATCAGGAGGATACTCTTTACCTTTATTTTATCCTTCCAATTCCTTTATTTTAACCCACTGGATAGGTGCGCCTAGCGCTTTAATAGCTAACCCGATAAAAATCTTTCGAGATAAATTAGAAGACTGAATATTTTTAAGTCGTTCAGGAAAATTAATCTCAGCCCGCTCATTAACATTCCGGGCCTAACAAATTGGTGGCAGCGGTGGGATAGCTATCACTATCTACGGTTAATATTCTATGCTCATTTAAAAAAATAAAAAATAAAAAAGAGTCAAATCAAAATTAGACCAACTAAAAATTCCTGAACATTAACCATGCCTGAAATTAACAATGATACTGCCACGCAAAATCAGACTATACTCGACAATTCTGCCTACTTAGATTACCTCACAGTTAAATATGCTATAGACAAAATTCCGAAATATGACGGTCGAAATTGGAAATTTTCGGATTACGAAACTGAAATAAAAGCACTTCAACAGGGCTTACCTGAAGGAGCGGAAGCCAGATTTCTAAATGGAATTTTGGCCAAACTCCGAGGTAGAGCCCGCACACATGTTAAAGGAAAAGCTTTCACTTCCGCCAATCAAATTTTGAAAAGCCTTAAAGAAAAGTTTTCACCTGATCAGGATTACGAGTATTATCGCAGTCGCCTTCTTGATGCACGAATGAGAAGCGATGAAGACGTGTCAGATTTCTGCTCACGCCTTCAACGCTATGTTCGGAAAGCCGTGAGCGAAGTCGAAGAAACCGATGGCAACGAAGTTGCAAGATCGGCAAAAAGTAGACTCGAGGCTCGCGCTCTCGATGTTTACATTGACGGCTTGCCTGACAATATAAGAGCGTATGTGCACAGCCGTGACCCCGCGACCCTCCAATCCGCGTACGAACTCGCGTGCAAAGACGAAAAGAGGATCCGACGATCCCGAAAACGAATAAGTTCACGTAGAGATCACATAGAACCGCGGCGCAGTTACTACCGTCGGGACAGTTCCTCTGATAAGAATGGTAGATCGCTGTCCCGCGAAAGTCGAGATTTCTCACCGTATCGACGTGCGTACGTGACCTATATTGAATAATTGATGTGCAAGGATTGCAGAAACTGTCCCTGCCGATCCCGCGCACGTCACAATTATGACCCCACGTCACGAGACAGAAGTAACAGTCCTCCTAGAGGGATATTGAAACGAGAGTACCGCTCGCGGAACCGAGATACTTACAGTCGCGAACGCGTGCACAATAGAAGTCCATCGAATGACAGACGTACGCCGGAATCTCCCCGAAATTCCTCTAGCCGTAGAAACAACACTCCCCCGGCAAGGACCGTTGATTTAAAACGAGATCCGACTTTAAACGAGATTCCCAGTCGTCCGAACGACGTGTCGACGGCTGCTCAACAAAAATCGCGCCAAACTCCCGCTGTGAACTTCCAATCGTAACTGTTAACTTACAAAACAGCGCCAAACAACCAAAAGCTGTCGTGGAAGTCTCGGCGCCCGAATTAAAGAATAATAAGGCGAGATTTTTGGCAGATAGCGGTGCGGTTATCAATATGATTGAAGTTAACGCCCTCCACGGAACCGTTATGATCAATGAGGATGATCAAGTCGGAGTACTCGGAATTTGCGATAACGAAATGCTAACGGCAATCGGTACAGCGATAGTAAACGTCTTCGATCAACCAGTCAAATTTTAAGTTTTTAAAGCAACCCTCCCCTCGCCAGGCGTGGGCATATTAGGCGAGGAATATCTGGAGCAGGAAATCGCCGAAATATCATACCATCATCGTGCCTTAATAATTGCTAGTCGCCCTACAAAACCAATTAGGTTTGTGTCCGAATACAAAAATACAAATGTATGCAGTTTTTCGGTAAACACCGAACAGCGCGTGACCCCGATGTTACCCGACTCTGCTGACTCAGCGAATCTCAGCGAATTTGCTACTCGCGTTACTATCCGCGCTCGCACCCGACAGTCGATACAAATAAAACTCAAGAACACAACATTGCAAGAGGGATATCTTCCGCGTTTAACAGCTGATGAAGGTGTTTTCATGGGCGAAGCCGCCGTGACCAACCTCAATGGTAGTTGTTACGTAATGGCAATCAACACGACCGAGCAAAACGTGGAGGTCACTATTCCACCCCAATACTTAATTCCATTTGAATATCGAGGACCTCCCGAAGAAATTTCAGATTCGGACTCACCCGATGAAAATTCTATCCTCGGCAAAGATCGCGTTACTGGAATCCTGCATTTGCTCAAAGTGGACTATCCCAACGATGAAGAAGCGGACCACGTACGTTCACTTGTAGCCGCGTTCCCTGACCGTTTCCACTTACCAGGCGATAAATTGGGCCGATCAAGGCTAATGAAATGCACGATACCGACCACGGATGAGTTGCCAGTGAATACTCGTCAATATCGTTACCCGGTAATTCACAAAGAAGAAATTAAGAAACAAATGGAGAAGCTCCTGAATGAAGGAAAAATTCAGCCCAGCACCTCTCCATACAATTCTCCGTTGTGGATTGTTCCCAAAAAACCGGATGCCAACGGGAATCGAAAATGGCGCGTTGTCATCGATTATCGCGCATTGAATGAAAAAACCTTACCGGATGCTTATCCCCTACCAAATATCACTGATATTTTGGACCAACTGGGTGGCGCCAAATATTTCAGCATTTTCGATCTGGCCAGTGGGTTCCATCAAATTGAAATAGACCCGAAGGATCGGCCTAAATCGGCATTCTCTACTCCCGAAGGACACTACGAGTTTGCCGTGCTCCCTTTCGGATTGCGTAACGGTCCTCCTGTTTTCCAACGACATATGAACGTGGCATTTATGGGACTCAACGGCATCGAGCTGTTCGTCTATCTCGATGACATCATCATCTATTCCCCATCTTTGGAAGAGCACGGCCGAAGAGTGCGGAATCTTTTCACGCGTCTTCGGCAGGTTAATCTAACCCTACAAACGGAGAGATGTCAGTTCCTTCGAACGGACGTGACCTACTTGGGGCATATTATTTCCCGAGATGGAGTTCGACCTGACCCTTTGAAGGTAGAAGCGGTGAAAAATTATCCTGCTTCTACGAATAACAAAGAGGTACGACAATTTCATGGATTTGCCAATTATTATCGGCGCTTCATCAAGGACTTCGCTATCAAGGCCAGACCACTAAGCGACTTATTGCGGAAAGAAAGAAAATTCGTGTGGACCGAGAAAGAACAGAAAAGTTTCGACGAAATTCGTGACGCTCTCTGTAGAAAGCCCGTCTTACAATACCCGGACTTTAACCAACCGTTCATTCTCGCCACCGATGCTTCCGATGCAGGCCTTGGTGCAGTACTGAGCCGAATAATTGATGATAAAGAACGACCTATCGCATACGCATCACGAACCCTGAACGAAGCTGAAAAGAATTATCACAGCAACGATAAGGAGTGTTTAGCAGCCACCTGGGCGATAGGATACTTCCGGCCCTATCTATACGGACGCCCCTTCACACTTGTTACCGACAACCAAGTTGTTGCCTGGTTACACAATATGACCGACCAATCCAACCGACGTGCACGTTGGAGGGTAAAGGTTGGGGAATATCACTTCATCGCAAAATATAAGCCAGGAAAACTCAATCAGAATGCTGACGCGCTGTCGCGTAACCCTGTCGCCACCGTCACCGCTTTTCCGATACAAAAACCAGGCGTATCAGGCGTAAAATCGCGCACGAAAAGTGGTCCCCCACCGGCAACCTCTATCCTGCAGCGTTCCCGTGATCGTCTGCCTGCAAGCAAGGGTCTAACCAAACCTTTAGCCGGAGCAGAATCCAAACGAGAAATCGGCTCAATCGGCGCTAGAGTGAAACGTCGAGAAGAAATTCGACCGCTCGCAAAGCGCGTGACTTACAAAGAGCCAGATTCGGACCTCATGAGTGACGAATCTTTGACAGACCTCGTACCACCGATTCGCACTGCTCATCGCAGCATGCTACTCAGCGAAGAAGGAATCATCGATAATCAAGAAAAGCCCGTCGACCCCTTGAACGCTGAGAATTTTTGCGGCGATGTTTTCTTGCCCGAGGCCGAGCCGATCATAGAGCCCCCGATACCAGAGGCAACCATCATTATCGAGGTCGCTTCCCCACCTTCCAGCGAAAGTGAGGCCGAAAACATCACGGACAGAACATTAACTCCAGAGAAACCGACACCGGAGGCCATCGTGACGAAACATGGCAAACCATCCTTAGGATTCCTCGAAGAGCTTCAAAAATCAATCTTACGCTTTGATAATTCCATACGGTTACGCGAGGTACCTGACGAAGAACCAATAGTCGAGGATTACCCATCATCTCCAGAAGACCTGGGTTCCTTAATAGAAAAAGGGTATCAATGCATCCATGACCTCAGCAACGCCCTCAAGGAACGAGAGTCCGATAGATCAGAGTCTGAGATATCGAGACCACATCTGGAAACTTCACACGTTGTTCCTATCAAAAAAAGTTCCTATCGGAAATCAACCATCCCGACACCAATCCCATCCTGTAAACCTGTGGCTAAATCTAGCCCGTTTCCAGGGACATTGACGACGATCGGGATATTACCATCCAAGAACCAGCGAGATTGCATACCAAGGAAAATCACGACAGATCCGCAAGTTTTGACTTTGCCCCAATCAACGCAACCGCCTTCGACACTGTGCGAAACAGTAGCACAAGATACCGCACATGTAATCGGTACATCGGCTGCATACGTCGATGCTGACTCAAGCGATTCCGACATTGTGCAATCTGACACTGATCTACAACCCGTCAATTCGGACACCGATGGAAATTGTGTTATTAAACTGAGTCGAGAGGCGCTGACCTACGACAAAGACAATATAGCACACTTCCTCAACGCTGACGGCATGCCTTTGAATAATATTAGTCAATTGCTTTCGGATCTTGGAAAGATCGACGTACAGAACCTCCAAAAATGCAGTCTTTCCAAGGGACGCATAGTTGTAACAACAAAAGGAAAATTCAAAACTCTAAGCATTGTCAATAAGCAGCATCACTTCGACAAATCCAGGTTCCACGATATTGCCGAATGCTTACAAAATCTGCGCACGGCCGTAGTGCGTTACCGACTGCGATCTCTACGAATGTCCAAGCGTGGAGACGACCTCGAGGATCTCCCTTATGACACCCTCAAGGAGATGTTAGAATGCACTTTCCACAGGGTGCCTGTTACAATCACTATTTGCAGTGGGTTTATCTAAACCGATCCACCCCCTCAGCATCGGAATGAAATAATTCGGAAAGCGCACGAAAGCCTCATTGGAGGATACAAGGGCATGGTAAAAACATACCGACGTCTTCGGGAACGATATCAGTGGAAAATAATGAAAGAAGAAACGGAAACCTTTATCCGACAATTCAAGACTTGCCAAAAACAAAAACTTGCCCGAGTAAAAACGCGAGAACCAATGCTAATCACCGATACACCTGCAGAAATCTTCGAAAAAATTGCTCTCGACACTGTCGGCCCTCTTAATATTACACCCAGGGGAAACCGACATATCCTCACCATCCAGGATAACTTTTCAAAATTCTGCGCAGCTGTGCCAGTACCAAACATCAAGGCAGAAACATTGGCCTTAGCATTATCAAAACAGTGGATTGCCTTGTACGGCCCTCCGAGGACCATCCTCACTGATCGTGGTACCGCATTCACAAGCAACCTTTTCGAACAACTAGCCGAAATCTTCAAGGTAAAAAGGATAACGACCACGGCATACCGTCCTCAGTCAAACGGGTCGCTTGAACGCAGTCATGCTGTTCTAGCGGAATACCTAAGAGCCTTCCACGATCGTTTTGACGACTGGGACGAACTCCTACCTTTCGCCATGCACGCATATAATACATCCGTGCATACGGGGACAAATTTCACCCCATATGAACTCATGTACGGGAGGAATTCGCGGCCGATTTCTGCGTTCCCGTCTGTAGAGAAAATCGACACATTGCGACCGGGTATTTTGAAAACGAACCTCCTCGACGTCAACTCGCGATTCGTCTCCTCGGGTACTCCCCGGGGGACCCTTGAAATTTTCCACGTTCGTCCTAATTCCTCAACCCTACCCACTGAAACAGTTAGGCCGCTCAATCCAACGACAATATCGACGATCGTTTAAAGCGATTCAAATATCATCGACCGAGGGACTCGGTGATCGTCCACATGCGAGCGACGCTATTGCCTCATCCCTTCAACAAAGAGTCCCGAGACTGTTCACGCGCCTAGCGATACCCCGAAATATGTCTCATGGAAGGGGAAAAACCCGAGCCAGCCCGATGACCGTATCGGCTCGTCACTTCGGTCAGGGCCCTTGAAGGAATAAGGAGCAATTACAACCGACGAAGTCAGTCCTCGAGGAGACCAATCGCCTTTATTATCGTCTAAATCTTGAATTACGTTATTGTCAAATATAAATTGTTTTGTGAAATTCACCAAACCGAGAATAAACCGTCCAAGGAGCCCGTTCCACGAAATAAATTTTGTCAAGTAAGTTGCAATTGCATATTCTCTCAAGTGTCTATTCTTCTCTCTCGCAACTTCCTTTCTTGGGTCTCCCAGCGGAACCTACCCTGAGACGATCTCACCCCTATTTAAATCTGATTTGGCAGTTTTATAAAAACTGTCTGGCGCCCAAATATACCTGATCCATACAATAAAATCCGTGTATTAACCTAGGGCCCTGCCAGCCGTTAGACCCCGGCCGCGGCAGGTGTAGATTTCTTTATTTACTTCGACGTCTTGGTCAACATAAAGAAATCGTTCTCATTTGGCGCCCAACGTGGGGCGACGCTGGACAAATTATAAATAATTGTAAAATCCTATTGTCTAAAATTTTGTAAATTCTATTGTAAAAATTTTGTCAGTCAAAGTGTAAAACTCCAGTGTATAAAATAAGTGTTATTTATTATATTGATTGAACAGTGCGTAATTAAATAAAGTCGATGTTATTTGTGAATTAAAGGAGAATTATTGAAAATCAATTTAGTTTGGTCGTCAAAATTTTCGTGAATTGCGTTGAAATATCCGAGACGAAGACGAACTAGACTCGACGCGCTTTGTCCGCGCCGGTCACGCTTGAGCGAGCGAGCGTCGAACGTAAACACTCGACCTATCGAATACAATAAACACTACCTCGCTAGAACCCGACGCGCGGGCAATATACTTTTTCTACCATCTTTTGCTATCGCTTACTATGAAATAATATTTCACGAAATTTATATCGTTGTGTGTTCGCCACTAACCGTCTCTCGCTTAATGTAATGTATTATGTATCAATTCGACAATCATTGGAGGAGTCCGATCAATAGCTCGAATAGAATAAATTTAATGTCGTCAACCAATTAGGAAATAATTTAAAATCAGGAACAAAATGACAACTCTATTTAATTCCCCTCCTAAAAGAAAGACTAGGAGGGAAACAAAATTAGATGAGGAACGTTGCAAAGAAATGCCTATCACCCAAACCTCTGACGTGTCACAAAATGAAATGCTTCCATCCTCAATAGAAGGGGAAGATATATTAAACAGTGGCACGCAAGCCGTAGCTAGTCAGGCGCTGGTCGTAGATAGCGCGGGTGCGGGAGGGGGTACTCTCGCACAGCATTTGGGTATAGCTGCTATCCCAAGTACACTCTCCGCGTCTGTACGGGGAGCCGTACCAATGGGAAGGGGAAGGGGATCGCGCGGTGCTACCCCCACGCCATATAGTAATTCTCGGCCTTCTTCCCCAAACGTTCCGAATAAAACGTTAGACGATATTGAGGCAAAATTAGCTCGTGTTGAGGCCCTCGAGGACAAATTAAATGAAATAATGCATTTCATGAGATTGTCAAAAGACAAAGATAGAGAAACCCCATCCCGACTCAACCCTACGTCTGAGGGGGGAGTCGAGATGGATGAATCGACGAGAATGGAATCGTCAAACGGGAATTTATCCGCCTCAATGGCAAGAAGGATAGATAATAATACTAATATTTGCAATGAATCGTCGGCCTCGATGGCCCCAGCCTCGATGGCACCCGCCTCAATGGCACCAGCCTCAATGGCACCAGCCTCAATGGCAATTGACGAAAGTAATGAAATAAATGAAATAAATGAAATTTTTAATGAAACATCGATCACCGCGTCTGTCAGGGATCGCATTCATAAAATTAATACGCACTCCAATAGCGAGCACGCGTATGGGCCCACTCGAGAAAGATTCTTGAATCCCTCGAGCGCCTTCGGTCCGTATATCGGACATATTTCAGGAGGAAACGCGATGGTTGAGCCATTCATGAATAATGAAAATAATCCGTCGTCTAGGTCGTATGAAATCGGGCAACGCGATAGAGATTCCTCGGACGAAACGCGAAGAGTTCGTTTTGAGGAAGAAAGTAATCGAAATGGTATTACACCCGCGTTTAGGGGAATTAGTACCGAAAGACCACGAGAATTGAACACCAGTCTCGAACAAAATAATCGGAATCCCGTAGAAAAACAGATAAACCTCGAAATGGAAGAAGTGTTAGGCGGAATGTCAAGGCTCTTTGAGTTAGTTAAAACTACGGTAGCCCACGCGAATAATGAACGCGAACCTACACCGGGAGAAAACTCTTCCCGTGATAGACATCCCCCAACAAACAACGGCACTCTTCAACGAAACAATCCCTATACTGTCAACAACGATCGACGGGAACCGCATTCTTTACCACCACGAAGAGGGGCTTTATCGTGGTATACTAGCGAGTCGAGTGACGGCGAAGATGACGTAACTCGACGAATTGACGAAGGCTTCGACCGACAGGCTAGACGAAATTTTGGTTCGACAAATGGAAACAACGGGGAATTTAACAACCCACCCGCTTGGATTAATAATCGCGGACCAGATTTTGCGATGCGGATCGGACGAATCGTCAGTGGGTGTAAAATTGCGTTCCCGAAAACGGAAAAAGACCCCGAACAGTTTCTATTAATATTAAAAGATCAATTGAGTGCCAGCGGTATCGGTAGGGATTTGTTCATCCCGTGCTTGTCTAATATCTTTGAAGGCCCTTACCGAGCCTGGTATCTTCTCAATAAACGGAACTGGAAAACCTGGAAAGACTTCGCACGAGCCTTCCGTTTTCAATGGGGCGTAAAGAAGGAAGATGGCGTTCTTTTCGTCGAGGCACGCGACCTCAAACTAGAGAGAGGCGAGACTCTCGCCGAGTTCGCATGTTGTGCCCGACTTATCTTCGAACGGATGCGATTTCCGCCACCCTTTCGCGAACAGCTAAAGCAAATTTTAGTTAAATTCAATCCGCGATTAGCATTCGAGATACTGAATCTATCAATAAACGGTTATGACGAGTTGTTACACTACATAAACGAGCGCAGCTATTTTTATCGCAGATCGCTGGATTTCCAGAAAGAGCCGCGGGGTAGATCGTCAAAAACTGAATTAAATTATTTGGACGAAAACACCGACGACGATGACGTAGCGACCCGGAGCGCCGACAGCGACGAACCGACAACCGACTTTTGCGGGTTGCAAGAACGTGCGCGTATCGACGGAAAACCTCGTGATGCCGCGAGGGGATCGAAATCATTGACGAAACAACGACTGGACCGTAATCTTTCACGTTTTACCGCGGAGAACAAAGTTTCGGCCGCGACTCCCGGGGAACCGAATAGGACAACCCAAGCCAGGATCAAATCCGACCCGAGTAAAATATTTTGCTACAATTGTGGCAGGATGGGGCATAGCTCTCGCTCTTGTACTGCCGAAAGGCAGGAGCTATGTCACATCTGTCGGACCGCGGGACACGTGAATAAAGATTGCCCGACGTATTCGGGAAACGGTCAAGCCCGACAGTAATCAAGCCTCAGGAAACTGTCACCGAAGGGCGTAAAGAGGCAATTGAACCAGTTAAGAAGGACGAGATGCCGATTAATATCGGGCAGTCCAAGACTCTCGAAAGCTCCGAGCTTTGGGAGCCTACCCCCACTACCTCGAAGTTACAAGCCTTAACGGACAATGGCAACTGTCCTCCGGTCAAAATAGACAGCCCAAGGGAGTGGACTAGCGAGTCAGAACTTTCGGAGGAAGACTTGGGTTGTGCGGGGCCAGCAGATCCCATCGGAGAAGACGAATCCCTAATAAATCTAACAACATTAACTAGGGACATCACACACGGGGCTACAGAGGAATTCAAGTCTGACCCATCGTGGAAAACCGACCGGTTAAAGACGTGGCGACCCTCGGGGTGGGACCCGCACTTTAACTGTCAATTAACCCGAAGACGAATCTTTCGTGCCCAAAACGGACTGACCGAACCACGGAGAGTGACGCGAATACCTGTCGAAATCCGAGTGTTCGGAGAGCGAATCCGAGGAATCCTGGACAGTGGAAGCGAAAGATCGTATCTGAGTCAGGATGTTTACGAACGGGTCAAAGTCTTTCAAGTCAAGGAACTGTCGAGGGATTCGACTTCGAGAAGCGGAGTACGTCTGGGCGACAAGTCAATTGTCAAAACCGAGGGGGGCACTTGTTTCGTAATTGACATAGGTGACGTGTATGGACCCCAATGGTTTAGTATCCTTCCCAACCTGTCCAGCCCGGTCATATTAGGCATGGACTTCTGGCTGTCATTCAAGGTTAGGGTGGATCCCACTTCCGAGACCTGGACATTGGTTGGGAGTGAATTCTCCTACCGATTGTCGCAACGACAAGTCAACCGGACCGAATTATCGGTACTGTCCACGGAACAGAACGATCGATTGAAGGACTTCCTCGACACCGAATTTGCCCAGTTAAGGAAAGAATCGACCGGGGTGACCGACTTGACGGAACATGTTATACACCTAAACTACTCTACTCCACATAGACAGAAGCCCTACCGGCGCAGCGAAGCGATTCGTGAATTCATCAACCAAAAAGTCGACCGATTGCTTGCAAACGGGTAAGTGGTTTAGAGTAATAGCGATTGGGCCTGTTCCCCGGTGGTGGCACCAAAAGCTAACGGTGGGCTGAGATTTTGTATTGACTACCGCCCAGTCAATCGTCAGACCGCCAAGCCCGCGTATCCACTGCATAACATGAGATCGATTTTGTCACAATTACATCGAGCGAAATTTATTTCGACTCTCGATATGAGCGAAGCCTTTCATCAAATTCCTATGGAAAGGATGAGCCGTAAATACACCGCTTTTGTCGTATAAGGCAAAGGGCTATTGGAATGGGTACGAATGCCCTATGGACTAACCGGGGCACCCTCTACTTTCCAGTGTCTCATGGACAAATTAAAAAGACGAATCAAGGACCTTATCTTGGAGAGGGGCCTCCCGAACAACTGGTCTGAACAAGTCTTTGCGTATTTGGACGACTGGATTGTACTTAGTCAGGATTTCGACGAACACCTGGCCCTCCTCTCGTTACTGTTCGAAGTTCTGCGTGGAGCAAAACTAGTAGTCAATAGGGAAAAGAGCAGCTTCGCCTGTAAGGAGGTTAAGTTCCTTGGCTACATTGTTGACGAATCAGGCCTAAGGCCAAACCCAGAGAAGATCCAGCCGATCTTAGACTTCCCGGTCCCCAAAGATAGGACGCAACTACGACAATTTAACGGTCTTGTCAATTGGTATCACCGTCATCTTAGGAACATCGCACGAATACAGGGCCCGCTAAATAAATTGACGAGCCCGAAGGTTCCCTGGAAGTGGAGGTAAAGGACGCTTTAGCGACCGTTCCTCGACTGTATACGCCGATACCGGGGCAACCGTTTATCATGTACACCGACGCTAGCGATTTCGGATTGGGCGCGATCCTCGTACAGCAGGATCCGAAGGGCGAGAAAAAGAACCTCATAGAAACCCTGAGTCGACCGTTAAGGGGCGCAGAAATCCACTACACGACCACCGAAAAGGAATGCCTTGCAGTTGTGTGGGCTGTCGAAAAGTTGCGGTGCTATCTAGAGGGAATGCCCTTCAAAGTAGTTACGGATCACCAGGCACTACAATGGCTGCATAGCTTAAAGAATCCGGCAGGTCGACTAGCGAGATGGGCCATTTATCTACTGCAACACTCGATGACGATCGAGTATAGACGAGGCTCGACTAACGAGGCCCCTGATGCACTCTCCCGAATGTTCGACGTCGACGTTGACCCTCTAGGCTGGGAAAAACTTATTGCAGAGATCTCCCAAGACCGAGACAACTTAACGACCATTTGTGACAGTAGTTGGTACGAGACGAAACGAGAGCTCGTCAACGAATACCCCAACAGGTTTTCCGAATGGAAAATTGAAAACGACGAACTATATTATTATCGCCCCGATTTCGCGAAGGTACTTATTGACGACGAACGCCCTTGGAAGAGGGTAATAAGATCAGAAGAGGTGCTCGATATCTTGCGCGAAAATCATGAAACCCCGCGAGCAGGTCACCTAGGCCGAGATAGCACGTATGAGCGAATTCGACAAGCTTATTACTGGCCAGGGATGTCGCAAGATGTGAAGCAATACGTCGAGGAATGCGAAACTTGTAAAGGAGTCAAATATAACCAAAACCCCATTAAAGGTCCGCAAATGACCAGGCCCTTATTGAACCCCTGGGTACAATTGTCAGTGGACACGGTAGGACCGCTAATACGATCGAAAAGGGGCAACCGGTACTTAATTGTCATTCAAGACCTCCACACAAAATATGTCGAACTATTCCCGATACGAAATCCAACCAGAAAAGTCGTCATAAGAACCCTGGAAACGGTGTTTGATAGATGGGGTACGATTCCGGAATCGATTATAACGGATAACGGTACGGAATACGTAAATAAAGACGTAGGAGCATTCTTGTTAGCTCAGAAAATCAATCATATAAGAACCCCGTTAGCACACCCACAGGCGAACCCTGTAGAAAGGGTGAATAGGACGATAAAACCAATGATCGCGGCGTTTCTCAAAGATAACCACGAAGACTGGGATAAGGACATCCCGAAAATTCAGTTAGCGTACAATACGGTGCCTCACTCAGGCAGTCGAGTAACGCCGTTTTACTTAAATCACGCTCGTGAGTCTATCACCAACAACAGGAAGCATTTCACCCAAGACAGTCAGGGGGCAACTAGTCAATTGGTCAACGAATGGGTAGAAAGGCTTGCTAGGTTTGACGAGTTGAAACATCAGGTCGAAATGCAGATGAAGGCAAAATCCGATAAGCGCCTTGCCAAGGCTAATTCACTTTCAGACAAACAAATCGAATTAAGGGTTGGCTCAGAAGTATATTATCCCAATAAAAGGTTGAGCAATGCTTCTATAGGTTACGCGGCCAAACTGGGTCATAGATACCTAGGCCCGGCTACTATCAAACGGATTATCGGACCAATGATTGTCGAATTAGTGGATAAAGATAAGGTTATCGGAAAATACTATGTAAGCGACTTGAAAATACCTCGCCGAAGCCTACGTAACAAATAGTTCCACTCAAACAGCCACCCGATCATGTCTATGACTGCCACCAACGAGCAGCTCCGCCCAGGCAACGCGGAGATTGACGGCCAACACCGAGAGGACGCGCCGCTCGCCGATGGGGAGGGGAAGCGGAGGGGAAGAAGTTCGGGTGATCGTCCCGACCAAATTCCGACAGGGAGCGGGAAAACGCCGAGCCTAACCTCGATCCAACCTAGCTCTATAAAGCCGCCATTATATTTCTTTATTTCATATTTCGTTGTCATATATTTCATTATCACTCGCGGCTCTACTATTATCGTACCATTATAACTAAGTTTTGTCGAAATCGTCGACCTTTAGTTTCCCGTTACCTACAAAATAATAAAGTTTATCAGATTACATTCTCCTCACATCCAGTGTGATTGTTCTCGTCCCTAAAGTTGCAAGACCGAAGAATAATTTCAAATCTGATTTACTAAACTAAGATTATGACACTTGAGGAGAATGTTGTAAACTCCTAAAGGTACAGGTCTCCAGTTGGCGAACGGACGTGTCTCGCGCGTGACGTCAAGGTTTGAGGGGGGAGGATGCGACCGGGTATTTTGAAAACGAACCTCCTCGACGTCAACTCGCGATTCGTCTCCTCGGGTACTCCCCGGGGGACCCTTGAAATTTTCCACGTGCGTCCTAATTCCTCAACCCTACCCACTGAAACAGTTAGGCCGCTCAATCCAACGACAATATCGACGATCGTTTACAGCGATTCAAATATCATCGACCGAGGGACTCGGTGATCGTCCACATGCGAGCGACGCTATTGCCTCATCCCTTCAACAAAGAGTCCCGAGACTGTTCACGCGCCTAGCGATACCCCGAAATATGTCTCATGGAAGGGGAAAAACCCGAGCCAGCCCGATGACCGTATCGGCTCGTCACTTCGGTCAGGGCCCTTGAAGGAATAAGGAGCAATTACAACCGACGAAGTCAGTCCTCGAGGAGACCAATCGCCTTTATTATCGTCTAAATCTTGTATTACGTTATTGTCAAATATAAATTGTTTTGTGAAATTCACCGAACCGAGAATAAACCGTCCAAGGAGCCCGTTCCACGGAATAAATTTTGTCAAGTAAGTTGCAATTGCATATTCTCTCAAGTGTCTATTCTTCTCTCTCGCAACTTCCTTTCTTGGGTTTCCCAGCGGAACCTACCCTGAGACGATCTCACCCCTATTTAAATCTGATTTGGCAGTTTTATAAAAACTGTCTGGCGCCCAAATATACCTGATCCATAAAATAAAATCCGTGTATTAACCTAGGGCCTTGCCAGCCGTTAGACCCCGGCCGCGGCAGGTGTAGATTTCTTTATTTAATTCGACGTCTTGGTCAACATACAGAAATCGTTCTCAACATACACTGAATACATGACCGACTTTATCACACAACTCGACGAAATTCGACATGTCGCGGCAAGAAATCTTTATTCAGCAAAACGGCATTCCAAACACAATTACGACCGCGAAGCGCACGCCGTTTCCTTCAATGTAGGCGACGATGTGTACGTAATCCAAGAACCTCGTAAAGGAAAGCTTAGCCCTCACTACCACGGGCCTTACAAAATTACTGACATCACAGAAAAAGGAAACATAGTGTACACTAATAGTCGTGGCAAGCCCGAAATGAAACATCCCAATAAGTTCAAGTTGGCCATCTAACAAGCGCTCGAGCGAGTATCTGTTTCAGATTCACCTGAGGGCAAGATGGAGAAGTACCTTAGCGCTACGGTAATCTTGGTCGCGCTTAGTACTAGCATCGCTGACAGAGGCTACAGGTTGCAAGAAATCCGGAAACCGTACAAATCCGATGCCGTCAAGGAATCACTGTCTCCATCACCCTTCGAGGAACCGGCATACTCCAATTAGACCCTGGTTGCACTGGCTTCTCGGTACATGTCACCTTACCGCCATCAGACTCAATCTCATCATCGATTGACGACGTTTACCTACCGCCTACTGCACTCAATATCACCTCGATGCTGCGAAAAAACATCTCAAGGAGCTGTCCAAGAAACAGGAGAGCAGATTAGGCGTCTATGCCTTGCGTAACAGCATCCCGACAATACTCATGGGATGCTACCGGAAGTCCTTCAAATCTCGTCGCACGGAGCCCCTCCAACCACTGGGTAACAATCTGGAGCAGCGCATTCCACCAATGGTGGTGTACCAACCGACTTCCACGAACTCGCCGACAAGCCCGAAACCAGCGGTTACGCTAGTAACATAGAAGACCAACTCACCCCTGGTTGTGACTCGGGGACGAGCCACTTGAATCTCGCGAACTCCATCCCCGCGCTTCAATCTAACAAGGGGGGTGTTATATCCGTATCTCATTTTCTAAGTTCTTTTGTCTTAATTATATATATTTTATACCAAACTATTTCCTTTTACACTCCAACGCGAACTCGTTTGAACCCTACGTTGCGAAATGACACATTCTTTCCAGCATGCGAAACCTCCATTGCAACACCAACATTCATTCTGGCAATTTCAACTTCGATTTCTTCACAATGCTGAGTCTTGCAACTTGCGATGCGAATGACTCTCAACGAGGACACGGAAGAAGCCTTGGTCGTTCAGTCCTATACCCATTTCGAAAATTGTTGCTCAGCGATAATTAAAATCGCTGACTTACTTAAAAATCAAGAAGCAACCCACCATCGAGTTGCAGCAAAATTAGGCAGTCTCTCGCGAATCTTAGGACTGAGCGGAGCTCGACAGAGGCCAAAGCACTCTGTCCTCTGAGTCTTTTTCCGTGCCCTTGCAAGTTAGTTCCGAGTACGCGTCTTCGATTCTTCGCGATCAAGCATCACTGCCCGAGGGTAAAGTGAGGCACTGAGGTGCAGCGTCTCATTACGCTTCGCAGGCCGATAAGAACTCATGAGTAGTGCGTAGAAACAATTATTCGTTCAACCAAACTCCAAACTACCAAAAGTTCAACGTGTAATTTGCGTACGTGAGTGCAATACGATTGCACTATCTTCGAGGAGACCCGAACGTCTAGCGTCAGCACGGTGTCAAATCACAAGTTCACCAAACGTAAGTCCGATCTGCCCGCATTTTATGTAATCGTATTAAATTGTATCGAGTCATCAATCGAATTAATTTACGGAAGAAAACTGCGATAATAACTAAATTGTATCAAAATTGTAATCGTCATTGTCAATTTCTCAGATTTATTGTAGCAATACATATATGTATTCTACTACTCATATCCATCAGGAGGATACTCATTACCTTTATTTTATCCTTCCAATTCCTTTATTTTAACCCACTGGATAGGTGCGCCTAGCGCTTTAATAGCTAACCCGACAAAAATCTTTCGACATAAATTAGAAGACTGAATATTTTTAAGTCGTTCAGGAAAATTAATCTCAGCCCGCTCATTAACATTCCGGGCCTAACACAGTGGTGTTACCCCTTAAAGTCTTCATATAATTTCCGAGATTTTCCCGTGATCGTAATTAAAATGATGAAATAGTCGGAAAAATTCGGAGAAATTCGGAGAAACTCGGATGTTTGCGTAAAAATAATTGTCCGTAAAACTCCGAATTCTCCAGATTTCCAATTCATAGAAAAATTCGGAAAAATTTTCCGCAAAAAATCGAAGTTTTTCGGAAAAAAATTTGCACTAGGGGCGCGGGATCGTTACCCGCGCTCAGTGCTTTAAGAGAGGGGGTAACTTTTACGCGCGATCTGGCTGCACTGCGACGAACCATGTCCCAGCCATGTTCAATGGGATTTAAATCGGGACCCATGGCTGGGTGGCCGAGGGTCGTCACGTTATTCGCGTCGAGAAAATTTCTCGTTAGCCTCACGGTATGAGGACGAGCGTTATCATGCATAAGGATAAAGCGATTTCCCAATCGTCTACGCAAGGGCAAGACGTGTGGTTACAGGATTGTATTGACGTATCTTTCGGCTGTCAATGTCCCTGGAATGATGACTAATGACGTTCTAGTTTTGATAGATACGCCTGCCCATACCATCACAGAACCATCATTAAAAGGAGCAATCGGCTGTGTGTATCCGTCGCGATCACGTTCTCCAAGGCGGCGCCACACATTGGAGCGCCTGTCACTGCCATGCCAGCTACGATGCCTGCTATTTAGCATAGGCACTCGATTTGGGCGACGAGAATGTAGTCCTTGCTCGTGTAAACGATTCCGGACCATTTATGCCGAAATGGATCACCGAGGAAACTCCTGTCGACGGTTTTGAATCCGATGAGCATGTGTGGCGTGTATGGCGGGATCGCGACGAGCATGTCGAACTATGGCTCTGTTATCTCGATTGGTAGTTATTCGTCATCTACCTTGTCCCGAACGATGCGTATAGTTATTAGTCTCACGAAATCGGGCATAGACACGACTGATTACCGATTGACTAACGCCCATCACATTGGCAACTTGCTGTTGCGTATAACGACCCTCACGCAAAAGCGTCACCACACGCGCATTTTCGACTGTAGACAAATGTCGCCTCATTAAGATTTTTTTTTCAATTACCAAAAGTCTCGACTTTTATATAACCTTGAAATTTTTTTTATTTTTCCTTAAACAAAGCTCATACCATAAGGTGAACGCTGAACAACATTAAGCAAGAGTTACAAACTTGCAGCCGAAAAAACAGTGATTGATAGAAGGGCATACGGTTTTGCAACTAAACATTAAATCAATATTAAAAGAAAGGTACATACAGCGGTCAGATGAACGTGACACGATTGTTTTTGAGAGATGTGAAACTTTGCATCCCTCAGTTATGAGTCTCGATTAATGATCGTGGGACGTGTGCGTAGGGTGTCGTATCCTTAATGTAAATTGTACACACGCACACATTCAAAGAACTGTGAATTCTAACAACTCCTCTCGCTCGTCGTATCATAAAAAACGTTCAGGGCTATAAAAAACATCTAACAATTTTTTTTCGATTTTTTAAATTATTTTTTTTTGTCAAAAACAAATTTAATCAATATTTTTTTCATTAAACAAAAATTTGTTCCCGTTGTTTACCAATCAACATTTTTGAGCACCGGAAATTCGGATCAGTGCCAACAAAAATGGTGATTCTCAAAAGACGAATAAAAGGTGGTAGATTTAGCCTTTAATCGATTTTTTGCAAAAACCTAAATTTCGATCATTCGGAACACAATGAAAAAAAATCGCAGGGGTTTAAACTTTTGAGGGCTGTTTTAGGATACTTTTAGGTCATAAAAAATCCGAATTTTTTTTTTGATCCATTCGATATTGGCAACATAATCCTTAGTAAAAAGAATATTCGTAAATATGCCATTTTTCACGTTTTTTAAAATCCATTTTCCCGCAAAAAAAAATCTTGATAAAAAAATGATAAAAGCATCTTATAGAGAATACTTCAAAGTTTCCAAAACCCTCTGGTTTTGTTCTGTGCGACCATTAGTCTTCGAGTAATCCGTCATCAAAGTCAAAAGTGTCATTTTTGCTTCGAACATCGATAACTCAGCGAAAAAAAATCATACAGAGCTCTCCCACGGCTCAAATTGAAGGGAAAGAATCCAGCTCGACGATCCTTTTAATCCGATCATTCAAAAAAATTTATTAAAGTCCATGCAGACTGCGAAAGATGAACAAAAATTAAAAAAAAAAATTTACTTTGGTTTTTTTATGGCTACTAAAAATTGGTTGATGCGAAACATTTTTGAGCTCAAGATCTCAAAACTAGATATTCACACCTTCAATTTTCTTTTTTTTTGCTGTTCAACCATTTTTCAAAGAGTTACAGCTATTTGAAAATGACCCTAAAATTGGCGGTCTTTTTCAATGTCCTTTGATTCTTTGGCCTAGTGTATTTTGAATGGCACTTTCTTGCGCTAAACCGAATCGTTTCACTGTAAGGTCTAATAATGCTTGAAGTTCTATGGCTGCTCGTTTCTCTGCGTATGCAATTGTTTTTATCAGTGGATAACAAGAATTTCTACCTTCTCGAAGTACGTTATACGACGGAAAAGCTCGACTACTAACTAATTTGCAGCCTGCTCTTGCCACTAAATATTGATTTTTCAAAAATCTACCTTCAACAAAAACCGACAATGCTTCTTAAGGCGTTATTGTTTTTTCTCTAATATTGTTCGAAAACGACAGGTAAGGTGATGCTTGGAGGGACTCCCCGCTGTAACGTTCTTCAATACCTGTGCAGCGTGAACCTTACCGCTTGTACGGAGGCTCATCTGCGTAGCAAAGGCGAGTTTCTCGGAACTCTATTCTTTGCGCAGTTTTTCCGTTTTTCACCGTTTTGATCTGCCACTACTATCCAAAAAACTTGTAGAAGGTCGACCATCGATCGCTTTTGACTCCGAAGTACAGGGTGTATAAAAATTATGTATCACCACTCCGCCAGGTGATTCTCCGAGTCACGTTCGGCAAAGATCACCCCCCAACATAGACCCGCAAAATTGAGCTTGACCCCAAAACTCAAGGTCAAATTTTTTGATTGGCTTGAAAAATTCTACTAAATGAGAGGAACAAAAGTCAGGAAGGAACCATGGGTCGCAAATGAGCCCGTCACCCAGAAAATAAAAAATAAAATATAAAAAATTCGGAAATATGAGTTTCCCGGATCGTTAATAGGAGAAACACAACAATAGCGAGTTAAACACCAAAATAAAGCCCTCCATCACTCAGCCAGGGGATTCGAACGGTTTTGTCGTGTCTCCATGATGCATTGTGTCTGACTGTTTATTCGTGTCTCTGTCTCTCTGTCAAATCGTGTCTAACTGTCTTGGATGTTTAACTGTCTGGTCGGGTCTCTTGGTATTATCGTCTGTTACTGTCTGGCCTTGTTTACTGCCTTGTCGTTTGATCGTCTGGTCGTGTTATCTTGGTCGTATCGTGTGTGACCATGGATCGTTACCGACGTCACCATCGTGGCCATTTGCGAGATTGACAAGACCAACACCTTATGATTCGCGCTATTTATCAGGCTTTTGGAAATTATGTTCGATCTCGCGAAATTTATGGCAAGTGGCTGCTCCAGCGTGCCCATGAGGGACGGCTAAAGCCTGGTGCAATTCCAGATCGGAGTGAATTTCAACGTCTTGATGACCGCTTTAATGACCAGGAAAGGTTTGCCATCCAGGGCGCTGGACATCGGAGAGCAGGCTGTCCTCGAGTCCATTGAAGGATCGAGGAGCGTGATATTGCTCTTGCACGGGCCTTTCCCGTCATGGGCTTACGCCGAATAGCCGCTCGCGTTGGTGTAGCGCATATGACATTTGGTCGCATAATTCGCGAGGCGGGCCTGCGACCGTATCGTGTGCAATATGTCCAAGCACTGCGGCCTGGGGACAATCAAGTTCGTTGGAATTTTTGCCGCTGGATGCTTCGGAAATTGCAAGGAGACGCTCGATTTCTTGAGCACGTCCTGTTAACTGACAGGGCGAGCTGGTCAAGCACCGGCATTGTGAATAGGCAAATATTTGCATCTGGGTTGACAGGAACCACCAGGGTCGATTCAGCGTCAATGTTTGGGCAGGTATCGTCGGTGACAACATTATTGGTCCGGTCTATCTTCCATCGCGGTTGAATAGTCGAAAGTATCTGGTTTTTCTGCAGCACGATTTAATCCATCGCTTAGGAGAAATTGTTCCGCGGTAGAATCGCCAAGGACTTTTCTTTATGCGCCATCGTGCCCCACCACATTTTGGTCGGCAAGTTCATGCTTTTCTTTACGAAGCCTTTGGAACGCGATGGATAGGCCGTTGACCTGCGCCACATTTATGGCCACCACGTTCTCCGGGTCTTAATCCTTTGGATTTTTTCTTATGGGCTGCGCTAAAAGCTATTGTTTATAGATCTGGCATAGCGATCAGAACGCCAGTGGATCTGAGACGCCGGATAGATGATGGAATGGCCCAGTTGAGACGAAACCGACATCTCTTGGGCAGAGTTCGGACCAATTTAGAGGAAAGGCTGCGACCATGTCTGCGTAATGGAGGTCGGCATGTGGAAGCTGGAAAACAAGCCCGTATGCTACGAGCCATCGATTTAAACGGATCGGTTCTTTTCCTTCGAAGCCACCGCCAACATCGTGGCCCGCGATAAAATCGACCAGGCGATAATTAAAAAGACGGCAGCAAGGGTTTGGAGTCGGTAAATACCCTGTGAGTGACGAACCACGGAAACCTGATCGCTCCCTGAGCTCACATGCACGCACGCACGCGCGCACACACACACACACACACACACACACACACACACACACGCGCGCGCGCGCGCGCGCGCACACGCACACGCACACGCACCCACACACACACACACACACACACACACACAGGGGGAAGCCCTCGTATATAAATATAGACATAGATGTACAAATATCTATATGGATATTGATAAACATATAGAGATATCGATCTGGATATAGATATGGATATTGAAATGTCTATATAGATATACAGGGCAGGAGGCAATTAAAATACCTCCCGTGGACCAACAGACACGGGGAACAAATCTCGATAGCAAATGAATATGGGAAGTCCAATAAATGATATACCGATTAGGGTGCAGGGGCACGGAACCCCAGTACCGGCGCCTTCAGGGAGTGACCAAGCAGGCTCCCGGGCATCGTCATCGAACAACCGCAGTACCACGGAGGTGGGCCACTTGGCCTCCATGGCGCACAATGTTTCAAGTGAAGAAAAGGAAGAGACAGGTGGAAACCGAAAGGAGATTTTGAAGTTGGTGGAGAGGCACGGAAAGACGCTGGAGAGCCTAGCCTCTTTTATCCAGCAGAAAAAAAACCTCCACAAGGAGATCCAGCGGTGGGTTCCTATGCTTACCAGTACTTGAAAAGGTATAGAGGACCTCGTAGCGTGGAGTGCAAAGCCACAGGCGGCAACGTTGACTGGAGGAACGCAAACCACACCGACCATAAGCCAAGCGAAATCGACTTTCCCTAAAAAGGAGAGGAACGATGAAGGCATGAACGTGGGCGGTACCTCGACGCAAGTAAGCAAGGCGAAGAGGAAAAGGAGCCGACCTTGGGAATTTGACGCAAGTGGGAAGGCCGCAATTTGCTCCTGCGGAAAACTTCCATTTCAGGATCTTGCGAGTCGGACGGAAACTGGTTTTGTGAGAATGAAAGTCAAAGGAGCTCATTTCTACAGTTGTTACGCACCGCCTAGTCTGACGACTTATGAGTTTGAGAATTTTCTCGACAACTTAGTCGCAGACGCTAAACAACGCTTCCCGGTAGCCATAGCCGGAGATTACAACGCGTGGGCTGTGGAATGGGGTAGTAAAGTGACGAACAGGAAGGACCAAGCTCTGCTTGAGGCTATGTCCGTATTGGATGTAGTTCTACTTAATGCAGGTACAAAGCCCACTTTTGTTAACGGTAAAGGCTCCTCTATAGTGGACCTCACTTTTGTGAATAGTAGCCTGGCAAGAGGAAACCAGTGCCACTGGGTAGTCAGTGATATCTACACTCACAGTGATCATCAAGCAATTCTCTGGGAGATTCGCGGTGACTTCAGCAGAACAGCGAAGGCACCGAAGACAAACGGGAAGGGCTGGAAAGCGAAAATGTTTGACGCGGACTTGTTTCGTGAAACTTTTGACACCAGCCCCCTCGCAGCGGAAAGTGCAACCGAGAAGGTCGAGATGGTCATGCAGAGGGTCACCGAAGCATGCGATGCCACAATGCCACGAAAACGTAATGTCGACTTCCGACCGGCGGTATACTGGTGGAGCGAACAAATTGCCGGCCTCCGAAGGGAGTGTCAACGAACTCGCCACCTAGCGCAACGAGCTCGAGGCAAACGCTCGTTCCCCGATTTGGAAGAACAACACAGGAAGGCGCGCTTGAAGCTTAAAAAGGCTATCAAGCAGAGTAAAGCTGAACGCTGGGGCGAACTGCTCAGCGAGGTGGAAGATGCTCCCTGGGGCAGGCCGTACAAAGTAGTAATGACTCGGCTGAAAAGCCAGCCAATGCCATCGCCTGTGGACACAGCTCTGCTGGAAAAGATTGTTTCACATATTTCCCTGAGCAACCCGAGGAGGACTATCAGCTCGAAGGGGACGTCGATGAAGACATCCCAGCCATTACTGAAGAAGAGCTTCTTACGGCGATTGTCAGGGTGGGCAACTATAAAGCCCCCGGCATGGATGGTATACTGGATACCCAACATGGATGGATACCCAACATCGTACTCAAGGCAGCGATCAAGTTGGCACCGGCAATATTCCTGGGCATGTACAATGCGTGTCTCAAGGAAGGAATCTTCCCGGACAAGTGGAAGTGGCAGAAGCTAGTGCTTCTCCCGAAAGGGAAAAAGCCACCGGACGAACCTTCATCCTATCGTCCGCTCTGTATGCTGGATACCGCCGGAAAGATCTTCGAGCGCATCATCCATAACAGAATAGAGAAGATCGTGGACCCTCTACTGGCGGAGGGCCAGTTTGGCTTCAGAAAGCAGCGCTCTACTCTGGATGCCATTAACACAGTGGTGAAGCAGGCGCAGGAGTCGACTGCGGGGAAACGATGGGCAAGAGGGTCCAAGAAGTACTGCGCAGTTGTCGTTCTCGACGTCAAAAACGCTTTCAACTCGGCGATATGGAAGTGTATCATGGACGCCCTAAAAACATTAGGTGTACCATGGTACCTACGGAGAATAGTGGCGAGTTACCTATGTAATAGGTGGCTCATGTACGACACAGAGGATGGACCAAAGACGTATAGGGTGACTGGAGGAGTTCCTCAGGGCTCTGTACTTGGACCGCTTCTGTGGATCATCATGTACGATGATCTGCTGCTATTAAAATTGCCGAAAGGAGTGTCCATCGTAGCGTTCGCAGATGACGCGGCGCTGATTGTCATCGCCAAATTCCTGGAGCAAATCACCGCACTCTTCGGCGAAGCTTTCGCCAAGATAAAGGAATGGATGTCTTCTGTTGGACTGCATCTTGCAGCCCACAAAACAGAAGTACTCCTCGTATCCAGCAGGAAGGTGATGGAAACGGTGACGCTCGGGGTTGGAAACTTCGAAATCACATTCCAACCGTTCATTCGGTACCTGGGTGTGATTCTCGACGCGAGGCTGAACTTCAAAGAGCAAACCGAGCAGATCAGCAGAAAGGCCGCTGGGGTGGCTACCACACTGGCGCGACTCATGCCTAATGTTGGTGGCCCCAGACAGAAGAGGAGGAAACTGCTGTCATCAGTGACGACCTCAGTGCTCACCTATGGCATACCCATATGGGCTGATGCACTGAAAATCCAGGAGTACCGCAGGAAGGCTGCAGCAACGTATCGCGTCAGTGCCTTGAGGGTAGCCTGTGTGTTTCGCACTGTCTCCGAGGACGCTATCAACGTTATCGCGGGAATGCTGCCCATTGAGGTGCTTGCCGAGGAGCGTCGATCGATGTACCAGCAGAAGGGAGCTAGAAACCCCCCAGTTATGCAAGGACAGAAGCGAGAGCAACCAGTCTCAACCAGTGGCAGACGATGTGGGATGCTTCTCCCAAGGGAAGGTGGACACATCGACTAATCCCGAAGGTGGAGATATGGGTGAACCGTCTACACGGGGAGCTCAACTATTATCTCACTCAAGTGATCTCAGGACACGGCTGTTTTCGGGCTTATCTCTATAAGTTTAATTATGAAGATTCCCCGGACTGCCCACCATGTGTAGCAGTCGAGGAGAACGCTGAATATGCATTGTTCCAATGCCCACGTTTTAGTGCCTCCCGCGCGATAGTCGAGGATCAGCTGGAGACACGCATCACCCCGGACAACCTGGTTGAGTTGATGCTGAAGTCAGCAGACGCATGGACAGCGGTATCGGCTTATGCTGCCGCTGTCCATGTCCAGGAGTTGCGACGTGCAAAACGTGCGAGGAAGAAGACGACGCCGGAAGACCAGGCAGTCATAGATTAAATCAGCGACACGAACCCCTAAACCACTCATAATATCTAGAGTGGAACGGGGGATGTAAGGTCGTCTGGCTACGGCCTCTCCCGCGATGTAATACCTAGCGGTCGTCCCGCGGGAGAATTTGTAAGGCCACAGAGGAATAGGGGTTTTTAGTCGGTGCAAGCCCGACACACGGCAATTATTTGCTACGGTGCGGAGGCATTTTCCCGCTAAACCTCTTAGAAAAAAAAAACAAACAAACAAACACACAAACACACAAACACACAAACACACACACACACACAAACAAACAAACACACACACACACACACATTTCATGAGAATAAAAGCCAAAGGAGTTCATTTTTACAGTTGTTACGCACCGCCTAGCTTGACGACTGATGAGTTTGAGAATTTTGTCGACAACTTAGTCGCAGACGCTAAACAACGCTTCCCGGTAGTCATAGCAGGAGATTACAACGCGTGGGCTGTGGAATGGGGTAGTAAAGTGACGAACAGGAAGGGCCAAGCCCTGCTTAGGCTATATCCTTATTGGATGTAGTACTACTCAATACAGGTAGAAAGCCCACTTGTGTTAAAGGTGAAGCCTCCCCTATAGTGGACCTCACTTTTGTGAGTAGTAGTCTGGCGAGAGGAAACCAGTGCCACTGGGTAGTCGGTGATATCTACACTCACAGTGATCATCAAGCGCTTCATTGGGAGATTCGCGGAGACTTCAGCAGAACAGCGAAAGTACCGAAGGTCGAGGTGGTCATGCAGAGGGTCACCGAAATGTGATCTCGACTTCCGACCGGTGGTAGGCTGGTGGAGCGAACAAATTGCCGGCGTCCGAAGGGAGTGTCATCGAACTCGCCGCCTAGCACAACTAGCTCGAGGCAAACGCTCGTTCCCCTATTTGGAAGAACAGCACAGGAAGGCGCGCTTGAAACTTAAAAAGGCTATCAAGCAGAGTAAAGCTGAAAACTGGAGCGAACTGCTCAGCGAGGTGGAAGATGCTTCCTGGGGTAGGCCGTACAAAGTGGTAATGACTCTGCTGAAATGCCAGCCAATGCTTTCGCCTGCGGACGCAACCCTGCTGGAAACGATTGTTACACATCTGTTCCCTGAGCAACCCGAGGAGGACTACCACCTCGATGAGGACATCCCACCCATTACACCCATTACTGAAGAGCTTCTTACGGCGACTGCCAGGGTGGGCAACAATAAAGCTCCCGGCATGGATGGGATACCGAATATCGCACTCAAGGTAGCGATTAAGTTGGCACCGGCAATGTTCATGGGCATGTACAATGCGTGTCTTAAGGAAGGAATCTTCCCGGACAAGTGTAAGTGGCAAAAGCTAGTGCTCCTCCCCAAAGCGAAGAAGCCACCGGACGAACCTTCATTCTGTCGTCCGTTCTGCATGCTGGATATCGCTGGAAAGATCTTCGAGCGTATCATCCATAACAGGATTAAGAAGGTCGTGGACCCTCTATTGGCGGAGGGCCAGTTTGGCTTCGGAAAGGAGCGCTCTACTCTGGATGCCACTAACACAGTGGTGAAGCAGGCGCAGGAGTCGACTGCGGGGAAATGATGGACAAGAGGGTCCAAGAAGTACTGCGCAGTTGTCGCTCTCGACGTCAAAAACGCTTTCAACTCGGCGATCTGGAAGTGGATCATGGATGCCCTAAAAACATTAGGTGCACCATGGTATCTACGGAGAATAGTGGCAAGTTACGTATGTAATAGGTGGCTCATGTACGATACAGAGGATGGACCGGAGACGTATAGCGTGACTGGAGGAGTTCCCCAGGGCTCTGTACTTGGACCGCTTCTGTGGATCATCATGTACAATGATCGTAGCGTTCGCAGATGACGCGGCGCTGATTGTCATCGCCAAATTCCTGGAGCAAATCACCGCACTCTTCGGCGAAGCTTTTGCCAAGATGAAGGAATGGATGTCGTCTGTTGGACTGCAGCTTGCAGCCCACAAAATAGAAGTACTCCTTGTATCCCGCAGGAAGGTGATGGGGACGGTTACGCTCAGAGTTGGAAACGCCGAAATCACATCCCAACCATTCATTCGGTACGTGGGTGTAATTCTCGACGCGAGGCTAAACTTTAAAGAGCAAACCGAGCAGATCAGCAGAAAGGCCTCTGTGGTGGCTACTACACTGGCGGGGCTCATGTCTAATGTCGGTGGCCCCAGACAGACGAGGAGGAAACTGCTGTCATCAGTGACGACCTCAGTGCTCACCTATGGCATACCCATATGAGCTGATGCACTGAAAATCCAGGAGTACCGCAGGAAGGCTGCAGCAACGTATCGCGTTAGCGCCATGAGGGTAGCCTGTGAATTTCGCACTGTCTCCGAGGACGCTATCAACGTTATCGCGGGAATGCTGCCCATTGACGTGCTCGCCGAGGAGCGTAGATCGATGTACCAGCAGAAGGGAGCTAGAAACCCCAGTAATGCAAGGACAGAAGCGAGAGCAACCAGTTGCTCTCGCTTCAGAGCAATGAGAGCTGCATCGTCCACAGTTTGGGAAGCAAGAGTATTCTTAATTGGACGGAATATCTCTTTCCTTGTCAATTGCCGTGCTCCTCTAATGTCTGCAGTTCCTGAAATCAGTGAATAATCTGGGATTACATCCCTCGGAGTTGAAACTAGCCCGTGAATAGAATCAACAGCGCGCGAAAACAAAAGATCTAACTATACTGTGACACTACTATATTGTGACATATTTTACTATGTTTTCTTCAATGTACATAATAATTTATGCAAGAGATATGTTTATGCATCCTTAACAAATAACTAATAATGCAAGAAGTCAATAAATAATATGTAAATCAGTGACCCCGAAAACCCCTTTATACCAAAATACCACATTGAAATTTGCACGGCTTCAGAAAAAAAAATCATACCTCCGTTCGCGCAAAAATACGCAAGTTCGTCGACCACGCTTGTTTTCGTTAGGATATAAGCAATTCAATTAAAAATATTCCAAACAACGCGCGAGAACAAGCGATAAAGTTATGTCTGCCTGAAAGTTTACTTTTCGTTTGCGTTTTCCCAAAAAGACACCCTCAATTCAAAACGAAAAACATTTTCATAATAACAATTTTGCAATTACGTAAATTCTATTCCATTCAACATACCTTCACGAAGAGAATCTATTTTACACTTTTCCAATTGCACTATTTTTCACGATTATATTGTGGTCTTCTGTAGCGTATGGCGCGCGTCAAATTCGGTAGTTCGATGAGACTCGTGTGACGGTTACATTCGAACTGATCCTGCAGGGACAAGAAATATACCTGCGCCTAGAGAACGGTTGTTTGGGGAACCTCGATACCCCTACTTCACATTCCGCAACAAAAAAGACCCGAAATAAAACCTTGGCTTTTGAGGGTTTGGCCAGCTTTTTGGGATTCTGTCCCACTGCGCCGTATGTTACTAGCGTCTAAGGAAGATGCGGTAACGGTAACGGCATTCTCTTATTGCCATTATCAACTTGTATGGCTCAAATAATTCAACAAAAATTGGAGCCGGGTTGATTATCTTTTTAGTAAATTTTTGCCGGATCGTTGGGGTTGTAGTACCTTTTTTAAATAGAGCGATATATACAGGGTGCGGCAGCATAACTTCCTTTTTTTAAAACTTAATAAAACCCATTGTATGAATCAGAAGATTTTTATTTGTTTTTTATAATGTAGGCGCATGCCTAAAGTTTTGTTTTACAGAGTTTTGAAGATCAAATCAGATAGGTGACATCCCCCATTCTCCATACACTGAGTAAACCGATTTCTGCCGTTTGCCATGACTCTTGCCAGCATAGCACGTGTTATGTTGGCAATTTCTTCCCGGATGTTGGTCTTCAGCTCTTGTAGGGTCCTTGGACGGTACACATAAACACAGGATTTCAAAAAACCCCATAGAAAAAAATCACAAGGGGTCAACCCCTTGTGATTTTTTTTCTCCTTCAGGAGAGCGGGCTTTCATCTGCGAACAGAAGTCACGTTCGGAAAGTTCCTGCTCAATCACCATTTTGTAGGGATGAAAATGAAGATCATCATGAAGAATTCTCCTCACAGAACGATCGGTAAGTCCAAGGGCAGACGCATGTTTGCGCGCAGAACGCCGTGGTGATCGCAACATTGAAGCTCTCACTGCCTCAATGTTATCAGGTGATCTGATGGGCCGAGAGGCTTCAGTTCTTCGTCTTGTCGCACTTGCAGTTTGTCTGAACGTAGTGATCTACGTAACAATTGATTTTCGGTCCGGGGCAGGGGCCAACAGGGCTAAATTAAAGCGATTCCCAAAGGCACGCTGGGTTGCGATCACAGAACATCCGCTCGAAAAGTAGGCCTCAACGGCAACAGCACGCTCCTCACTCTTCCAACGCGTAATGTCGATTGAACTGTGTCGGGATAAAACTTTAGAGTCCCCCCTTTCGAACGAGACCACTAGCGCTCCGTTACGACATCAACCGACTGAATGCGCGCATTTAAAAAAGGAAGGTATGTTGCCTTCCTTATTAAAATAATATATTTCGAAAAATGTTCACTCGCCGGGAAAAGGCGGTTCTCTGAGCCAAGAATATGGAGTCGGTAAAAAAGATGTCTTACAAGTCGGAAAGCAAGACGAGAACGTCTAAAAAAATTGCGCACATGTTTAATCGGTAAAAATCCTACTGCGAAGTTCTTTCAGACGAATCACATTTCGGGCGAACGAAGAAAAGGACGTTGTTTGTGTTCAACAAAGCGCAAGGTTTCTTTTTTTCCGAAAAATTAACTGTTTAGGAGAACATTGGGGATCTGCAAATCAGCTATTTCTCTCGCACTCATGGCCGCTCGGTCGGTGTGACACAGCGTTTAATGCAGAATAGAGATTATGTTTCGACTTTCACCCCTTTATAAAGAGGCACAAAAGTCGAAGGATGATTAAAAAAATGTGCATATTATTACGGCCGAAGAAAACAGTGGTGTCAATTCACACTCACCGTTACGGGTCAGCTCCGGAAGTCGGAAATTGTTACGAATTTTTAGAAAATATTGTCTTTGCTGGGAAAGTCATTGCAACATTTTTTTAATAGTCTTTGCGCAAAATATAGACGAATAAAGAAAACATTGTTGTTACGGCAAAATAAAATGTTCGCATTCGCCGCTCCCCATCTAATACGAGGAAATTCCGAATATTCAAATTTGTTTCACACTTCAGAAACTTCCATTATCGTGAGAAAAAATGGAAGCGAAACTCAATTTTACCGTCAAAAAGTTGTATTGTTGCTCTTTTGTTGGAAATTTCCTTCAGCAACGATTTTAAACATAGTAAACATGCTAAAAACTCGACAAAAATTATCAATAATCGACGATTAAAAGCGGAATAGTTCCACGATAACGAGATACAGGATAAGAGTAGTGGTGGTAGCTTCGACTAGATAGGCTGGTTTGTTATAGTAAAACACGCATAGCCTCACGTTGTCGAACTCGCTGAATCGCAGGCCATGTACGCACGAGAGTGAGTAAAGTCGGAGTTAGGTTTTTTCGGTCCCACTAGAGCTGTCGAAGGTACCCGAACATAACCGACGGCACTCCAGCAATGACCGAACGAAACTACCATCGGGCAAGAGGAGAACGATGGCCTTATCAAGCATAGCAATACACGCGGGTGCGAGTGAGAAGTCAACATCGTCCGTAGCACAAGGGAGGGCCCAAGCGAGGTAACTTCGTTGTTTATGCTATTTAATTAGCACGGTGTAAGGGTTCACTTTAAGCTCTACAATTCATAACGCAGAAAATATTATATAATTGCGGCGGGAGACACGATCTTTGCGTCGTTGCTCCGCCCGACCCATCCCTAACCGGAAGCGAAATTCAGAATATCATAATTCCGAACTTTCAATGTATGACTATACTAATGGCATGAGATTTTTATCACAATAAATCTGAGGAAATAGAAATATAAAAAAACATTCGTTACAATCCAATGACCCAAACTTCAACACCAACCTTCCTATGGGTATATTAATAGTGCGACATTTGGTACACCCACAGCCTTTCGTATTCTTAAGAGTGTACTACTCCCACTTGCGATAGATCATTCGTTCATATTTTTCATCCGCCCGCTCCTTGCTTAAGCACCCTGGACGACCATTCAGCTAAATGTGGCTACTCTCGTAGGATATAAGGACCTTCTTACCCCTAACGAATCTTGCGCTATTGGTTATATGTACCTGGCATGCGTCTCACCATGTATCTTTATACGCGAGTCTCAGCACAAAACTTCCAATTTTGGGGGAGTAAGCATTTCGTTTTTAAATCGTCCCGGTTCAAATGACCCAGTGTGTCAACGGAGGATTATACAGGATGGTATTCAGGTTCCCATCGTTGGAATACAATAAAAATATATTTTGTTTCGTATTGCCGTATTTATTTGCGCATTTAGGCTACGAAAATTACTGAAACATTTTTGAGAATCCTTATGAAAAATTTGTAACCCAAAGCTGCGAAAAAATTCTAGATAATAACAAAAATAAAGTGTTGGGGGGGGGGATCAAGATTTTTCGGTGCATTTGAACGATGCTCACTTCAACTCCATTATACACGAAATTAGTCCCGGCACTAAAGTTTTTTCTGCTTGATAGGAGAAAGATTTTGGATTGTATCTTAATTGAGACCCTGATATAGATTCTCCATGTTCCAGAAGATCAAAAAGGAATGTTGTTGAAGTTTGCACCGTTGCAATGCAAGACAAATTAATTATTTTCAATTGTTCAACTGTTTTGGCCACTTCAGGCTCTAAATATTATGCAAACGTTTTTTGGTATTTTTATTGAAGATTCACGAACTCAATTTGCAAAAAAAACCTCTGGATAATGACAAAAATAAAGGAGCAAAAAACGAATAAAAAAAATCGTTGCATACCAACGATGGAAACTTCAAGGTCATGGAAAAGGTGCTTTCCTAAAAAATACCCTTTACCAACATTTTTGCATAATTTTACCATATAAAAAGTGTCGAATTAAAAATTCGACACTTTTTATAGTGGTGAGGTTGGGCGTAATGTAATGTGCCGGCTTGTAGTAGTGGGGTACTCATATTCGAACATGAAAGAACTCGGTGAATCGCATGCATTTACATTTACATGGGACTTGCCGAAAGTAGCCGAAGACAGCCGAAGGCACTCCAGCTTTGGAATAGATATGAATAAATAGAAAATGTAAACATACGCGCAGGCGAGAGGAGAATCATCGCCTTACTAAACGGAGCAGTGCGCGCAGGTGTGAGTTTCGAACGCACGGTCGTTCGTACATGGGAAGGACCCGAGCGAGATCGAGTACACCATATCATCGCAAGTACTAGGTGCGCAACTAAGTTTCCTGTTTTTTTTTACCAATGAATCGAAAATTTCAAGACAAATAGAAAAAATGGTTCATTCGAAGTATTGTCCCTCGCTGTTTACATATTTTTGCCATATCTCTGGCAATACATAAATGTTGTACTGCATCGTAATTGGCCAAGTGTGGCCCACCCAAGCCATGCGCCATCGTCCGGAACAAGTGATAGTCTGAAAGGGCCGGGTCCGGCGAATACGGCGGGTGCGGTAGCAGATCCCATTTCAGTGTTTTTATGGTGTCCTGGACGATGGAACTGCGATGGCACGGAGCGTTGTCGTGCTGCAATATCACACGTTCATGTCTCGTGTCCCATTTTTACCGTTTTTCGAGCAATGTGTGGTTCAAATTGATTAGTTGTTGTCGGCAGCGATGCTCATTGACAGTTTCGCCCGGTTTCAGCAGCTCACAATACACGATTTCTTTCTAGTCCCACCAAACGCAGAGCATTGTCTTTTTTCCGAAACGATTTGGCCGTGTCGTCGATGTTGACGCTTCGCCAAGTGAAAGCCACAATTTTCTGCGTTTGGGATTCTCGAAATATATCCGTTTTTCATCGCCAGTAACAATTCGATGCAGGGAACGCTTTCTGTTCTGCCGCAAAAGCAAAATTTCGAAAGTGGCTCTTCGATTTTCCATTTGTCTCTCACTCAACTCATGTGGCACCCACTTTCCTTCCGTATGAATTTTTCCCATGGCGTGCAAACGTTCCGAAATACATTGCCGAGTCACATTTAATGCCTCGGCAAGTTGATCTTCTGTTTGAGTGTCATCTTCATTTAATAACGCTTGCAGATCGGCGTCCGCAAATGTTTGCGGTCTTCCCGAGCGTTTCTTGTCCCCAGTCTCAAAATCGCCACTTCTGAACCGCTTGAACCAATATTCACACGTTGTTTTTTATGGTATATATTCGCCGTAGGTGCGCTTTCTATGCTATGCTATTTGAAGCGAAGTGTCGTACCGACTGAGCGGCGATGCGTTTAGCAAACAGCCGATTTGTCGATACTTAATCTACTCCGAGTCGGCTGATATTTCGGTGAGTCTTCCAGAGGCTTTTGAGGGAGTCCATCGAGAGAGACCTCATTGATACAGTCGAACCTCGATATAACGAATCTCAAGGGAAGTTCGTTATATCGAGTTTTCGTTTTGTTGAGGTTTCGTTATACCGAAGTCATATTCCTTAAAATGTTATTTGAAAAATATTACTATTATAAATATAGGGATATTTTTTAAAGAAAGAAAGGTTCTAATTAGCGCATTTTTGACAAGCAATCAGCAATTAGAGCATAATGTACATGGTTATGTCGTTGTATCAAGGTTTCGGTTGTCTATTGGAAGGAAACGGACAAATCTTCGTTATATCGAAGTTTGTTATATGGAGGTTCTCGACTGTACTATTAGATTCACGGGAGCCACCGTTGTTCAGAACCGGGAATTGCGGAAAAAAAATCATTGTGAAGCTAAGGCCATCTGACTTGTTTGATAATGTATTTTTTAAATCTTCTGGAACATGATAAGTATGAGTGTACACACACACCTTCATATATATATATATATATATATATATATATATATATATATATATATATATATATATATATATATATATATATATATATATATATATATATATATATATATATATATATATATATATATATATATATATATATATATATATATATATATATATATATATATATATATATATATATATATATATATATATATATATATATATATATATATATATATATATATATATATATATATATATATATATATATATATATATATCAAAAGAGTGGAAGAGAAATCATGAGCTTTCATTCTTCTATGATGCAACGAAATTCTTCATTCCGCGGGCTTATCCCCAGTACAGCGGATTGTTGACGTATATGGGAGGTTTATTGGCTGAGAGCGGTGGGGAAAGGCTTATATATATATATATATATATATATATATATATATATATATCAAAAGAGTGGAAGAGAAATCATGAGCTTTCATTCTTCTATGATGCAACGAAATTCTTCATTCCGCGGGCTTATCCCCAGTACAGCGGATTGTTGACGTATATGGGAGGTTTATTGGCTGAGAACGGTGGGGAAAGACTCGACGAAGCGAGGCCAGCTAAAAGTCTAGTAAAAAATGGCCAAAGTCGAACATTTTTGCGACTGCTTAGTGAAACATGTATCCCTATGTTAATCGACCCGGGCAATCCGAATTTCTAGGAGTTTTAACTATTCGCAATGAAGAAAAGGGTTAAAAACCGGAAATTGTGCATTATTTCAAGAACAGAGAGGGAATTACTAAAAAGTTTCGAACAAAAGTTGTAGAACGGAAGATTTTACTTCATAGGTGTATATAATGCTTTTTCTCTATCTCCAATAGTTTAGCCTTCAAATTGAAAAACAAATGCACACGGGGGTCGGGGGTCCCTGACGGTCGGTCGGGTATCTTCAGCAGTTCGACTCGAGAGTCCCCGGGACTAATCGGGTGTCTTCGAAGGGGTTAGGTAGGGCATGGAAAATGACAAATCCGTTACCTGCTAATATTTTTCTACACTGAAATAAAAAGAGGGGGAATAGAGCATTTAATTGAAACGACGTACAGAAAAATACAAGCTACAAGTTGCGAAGCTACAAATAGCGGAGCGACTATACGCAAAGGATGGTTATGAGAAATTTTGTTTAATAATGATTCTAACATAATTTGTTTCCTTTGAGCATAAAGTTCTTAATACAGTCAATACATAAGATTGAATTATAGAAACTCTAAATTCTAATATTAATAATATAATTTGTGTTAAAATAATAATATAACATAAAATTATTATTGATGAAATAGCTGATTCTCCTATTAAAGTTAAAAGGAAATATCCTGCAATTATATTTTATGTTAATCGAATTGATAAAGTTAAAGAGCAAATATTATTTCTAGTTGTATCAATTAAAACTATGAAAGGTATTAAAAGAAAGGGGGTCTCGTATGGGATTATATGCGCAAATGAAAAGTTTGTATTATATAATAAAAAAAAATGATTAAACCAAATCAAAATGGGCGGAAAATTGCAATTTGCAAAAAATTAAATGTCTTGAACTTGTAAAAATATATGGGTCTTGTGGAAAAATATATAAAATTATTTCTTAAAATTAATATAAATAAAGTAATAAAATCAATAATATTAAAACAAATAAATTTATTTAATAAAATAATGTCTAATTCTTTGAATGAAGTTATTTAAATAAAATTAAAAAATTCAATAAAACGAGAATTAACTATTCGAAATGATATTGGAATAATAACAAAATTTAAATAGAACATACACAATTTAAATCAATTATTGAGTTGGTATTAGAATCAAAAATAGAAAATAAATTTCTTATCATTTTACAATAAATTTTTTATAATTTTTTTTATTATTCGAATTAATATTTTTTTCAATCTTAATCAAATTATTTTTTAACTTAATCAATTGTATAGCGATAATTGTGGAACGTAAAAAATATTAATTTTAATAATTTAAAAATAACATTGGTATATTATATTTTAACACATTTTTTTCATTAGAGGTAATTTTAATTACTACATATTGATTTGAGAGATCAAAACTTTCAATTCAGTCATCCAATGAAAATGGATAAGAAATAACACATTGTATGACATATTCGTGATTAGTTCTTTCAATTACAATAGGTATGAATCTATGATTTATACCATACATTTCAGAACATAGTCCACAATATAATTCAGATCGATTAATATTTATTAAAGTTTGATTACTTCGGCAAGGGATAAAATAAATTTTCACACCTAATGATGGAACAGTTCAGGGACTTCCGTATCCGGTGTGAGTGCGAGTGAACTTGTGCGTGACGAGGAGGAAAGGAAAGGGAAAAAACAGGGTGGAAGGTAGCGGAAAATAGTGGAAGTGCGAGGAACAGGGAAGGGGAAGGAAGGGAGCGTGGGAGAGACGAAAAAACACAGCGATAAGGGGGAAGTAAAGAGGTAACGAGCGGAAAACAGGTGAGTGTGAGGTTAGGAAGGGTAGACAGGTGAGGGGGAACGAGGTAAGGAAAACGAGGAGGGAAGGTGTAAGCGCGAGGCGAAGAAAGAGCAGCAGTGACAGAGGACGGAAGTGATAAGAAGTAGAAGGAGAAAGGGTTGAGGAGAACGGGTGGGTAAAACAGAGGCGGTGTGAGACGCGGCAGGTAAAAGCTGAAGAAAGAGATGTGGGACGAAAGAAAGGGGAGGGAGGGGAGCAGCAAGGCACACGGACTCGGCGAGGCACGTGGACTCGTTGAGGCGCAAGGGCCGGGGGAGATGGAGAGAGAGCAGGAGGAAGTAGCGCAAAGGAGGAGATAGGGGGGAAAGACGAACGCGGAACGGCTACGGTTAGGAAGAAGTGAGAGCGTAGGGGAAATTAGCGAGTCATGGTAGAGGAAGCAGATGCAGGATAAAGGGAAGGAGGGAAAAGAGGCCTTCCAGAAGAGCAGGAAGGTGCAGAGGTTGCCGGAGGGAGGGAGACAGGAGGAGGGAAGATTAGAGGAGTTAATAGAGGCAATGAGGAGAGAGATACAGAGGGGACTGGAGGAGGTGAAGGGGCAAGGGAAAAAAGTGGAAAACAAATTAGGGAGCGTGAGAGGAGAGAAAAGGAATGAAACTGGCAGACAAAAGATGGAAAAAGGAAAAGGAGGGAATGGAAAAAAAAATAAGGGAAGTAGAAGGAAAAATGGAAAAAGTAGGGGAACAAGGGAGGGAGATAGTAAGGATCGGAGAAAGACTGCATGAAATGGAGTGCGCGGAGGAGAGAAAGAGGGGGTGAGGTAGAGGGTGACGAAGCGAGGGGCGAGAGAGGGGAGGGGCTGGTGGAAAGAAGGTTCGAGGAAATGGAGAGGAAGATGGAGCGGAAGGAAAGGAAAGAAGAAGGAATTTCATAATAAGAGGGGCTACAAGGGAGGGAACGATAAAACAAACGGTAGAAACGGCGTTGGAGAGAATAGGAGTGACGGGAAGAGTGGAGGGGGCGAGGGAGATTAAAAAAGGGCAAGAAGGAGGGAAAGACATAATGATAGAGGTAAGAATGGAGGAAATAGAGGAGAAAAAAGAGGTGATGAGGAGGAAAAGGGAGCTGAGAGGGAGGAAAAAAGAATTGATGACGACTTAACGTGGAAGGAAAGAAAAATGCAGTGGAAGTTGAAAAGAATAGGAGAGGAAGAGGAAAGAAGGGGGAAAAGGGTGAACGTGGGGTATGGGAAGGTGATAATAGAGGGCGAAGTGTGGTATTGGAATGAGAAAAAGGAAGTATTGAGAGACTGGAGGGGAAAGGAACGGGGGACAGGAAAAGCAGAGGAGAGAACGCAAGCGGAAAGAGCGGAGGAAGGGACCAGGAGGGATCAAAAAAGATTAGAGAGGACGGAGAAAAAGGGCAAGAAAAAGAAAGGAAAGGAAGAAAAAGGGGGGAGGTGGAAAATAGCGTTTTGGAATGTGGCGGGTCTTACGAATAAGGATAAGGATTTTTGGAAGGGATTGGAGGATTGGGAAGTGGTAGTGATGGTGGAGACGTGGGTGGAAGAAAAAGGATGGGACAGAATAAGAGAAAGATTGCCGAAGGGGTTTATATGGATGGCACAATGGGCGGTGAAAAGAAATAGAAAGGGGAGAGCAATGGGAGGGATGGTAATAGGGGTGAGGGGAGAGATGAAAGCACAAAGGAAAGGTGGCAGGGGAGAGGAAGAGGGGATGATGACGGTGGAGATGGAAGAGGGGGAGAATAGATGGGCAATAATCGGGGTGTACATAAACGGAGATATGGAAAGGAAAACAGAGAGGCTAAAAGAATGGATGGAGCGGCAGGACGGAAGGAGGGTAATAATTGGAGGGGATTTTAACGCCCGGACGGGAGTGGAAGAGGGAGGAGGGAAGGAGGTCGAAAGACAGGAAGGTAAACGCGGAAGGAAGAAAGCTGATAAAGGTGCTAGAGGAAACGGGGTGGGAGATTTTTAACGGGAACATAGAAGGGGATGAAGATGGAGAATTCACATATACAGGGGGAAAGGGGGAGACGGTCATCGACTACGCATTAGGGGACAGGAAAACAAGGAAAACGGTGGAGAGGATGTGGATAGGGGACAATGTGAAGTCGGATCACCACCCGATAGTGGTGACGATTAAAAAAAGGAAAAGGGAAAGAAAGAGTCAGAGCAAAGGGGAAAGAACGGTAGGAAGTGGCAAATGGACGGAAAGGATGAAGGAGGGGACAGAAGAAGACTGGAGGAAGTGGAATTAGAGGGAGGGGACATGCAAGGGTTGGCGAGGAGGATGATGGTAGGGCGAGGAGGGTGACAAGGAAAGGATGGTGGGACGAGGAAAGTAGAAAGAAGAAGAGGGAGACGAGGAAGGAACTAAGAAAATGGAGGAAAGGAAGAAGCACGACGGAACGGTACAAGGGTAAGAAAAGGGAGTACAATAAGATGTATGAGAGGAAGAAGGAGGAAGAACAAGATAGGTGAATTAGGGAGGTAGCGGAAGCGAAGACGGAAGCGGAAGTGTGGAAGATAGTGAACAGGGGAAGAAAGAGGAAGAAAAGAGTGGAGGATGGAATAAAGGAGGTAGAGTGGAGGAATACTTCAGGGGGCTGCTAGGTGAAACAGATAGAAGAGGGGAAGGGGGAGCAAGAAGGAAAAGACGAGGAGATATGGAGGAGGGTTTAAGGAAAGAAGAAATAAGGATGGCGATACAGAAAATAAAAGAGGGAAAGGCGATGGGGGGAGACGAAATTCCGAACGAAGTGTGGAAGTGCGGTGGAGAGAAGGCGATTGACTGGGCTTGGGAGATCTGCAGGAGGGTGTGGGAAGGGGAGGGTTGGCCAGAGGGATGGAAGGAGGGAATTATAGTACCAATTATAAAAAAGGAAAGGGCGAGAGAGTGGACGAATACAGGGGGGTGACGCTGATGCCGTCGCTGTACAAGGTGTACACGACGGTGTTCGCAAAAAGGCTGGAAGAGGAGACGGAGAGAGTAGGAGCGGTGCCGCAAAACCAAACGGGATTCAGAGCAGGAATGGGCACGATAGACAATATATATATATTAAACTATTTGATAGGGAAGCAGGTGGCGAAGAAGCGAGGAAAGCTAATAGCAGCTTTCATTGACCTGAGAGCAGCCATTGACTCGGTAGATCGCGGAGAAATAGCGAAGGCAATGGAGGAGAGAGGTATAAGGAAAAGGTTGAGGGAGAGAGTAAAAGAAATATATGGGGTGACGAGGAGTAGGGTGAAGGCAGGAGGGAGACGGGAGAGGTGTTTTGGATGGAAAAGGGGGTAAGACAGGGATGCCCTTTAAGCCCGGCGGTCTTTAATATAACCACGGCAGACCTGGAAGAGGAGCTAAGGAAAGGGGAATGAGGAGGAATTAAAATAGGAAGAGATAGAGGAAGTGAAGGAATTCAAGTACCTGGGGTATTTGTTTAAGAGAAATGGGGAGCAAGGGGCACAGGTGAAAGAGAGAATAAAGAAGGCGGGGACAGTAATGAGACAGGTGTGGGGAAAAGAGAAGAGGGATTTCGGGAAGGATGTGGGAAAGAGGATGTGGCTTTTTGACACGCTGGTGTGGACGGTGCTGGGGTATGGCGCGGAGATCTGGGGGCGGGAGAAGAGGGAGGCAATGGAGGCAGTGCAGAAAAGGTATATAAGATGGGTGCTGGGGGTAGACTGGAGGACACCAGGATATATATGGTAAGAGAGGAAATGAAAAGGGAAAAAACAAGCACGAGAGCAGCATGAAGAGCATGGAGATATGAGGAAAAGTTAGAGAACGGGGAAGGAAGTGAGTGGGCGAGGAAATGCTGGGAGGAAATAGGGAAAGGGTGAGAAGGGGGGACCAGGAAGGTCAGCGCGGGAGAGGGGGAGGGAGGAATGCAGGAAAAAAGGGAGGCGGGGGGGAGAGGCGGAACAAGAACAAGAAAGGGATGGGTACGGGAGAATAGAGGCGGAGGACAGAGAAGAACAGGAAAGGGAGAGGTGGGAAAGGATAAGGACATCGAGGTTTAATGGATCGTACAGAGAGGTAGTAACAACAGGGGTACCAAGGTATTTAAAGAGAGGGTGGGGAGAGGAAAGGTACAGGAGGGTAGCGAGGTTTAGGTTAGGGAACGAAATGAGAGAGGTGCGGTACTGGGAGACGGAGGAAGAGAAAAAATGTAGGATGTGTTGGGAGGAGGGTGGATCATGGGAACATGTAATAGACAGGTGCGGAGGAGGAGAAGTGGAGGAAAGGGGGATAGGAGAAAGAGTAAGATAAATTTTGGATGAAGGAGGAGGGGGAGAGGAATGGATGAAAAGGTTGCAGGAAAGGAGGAAGGAGAGGGAGGAAGAGAATTATGAGAGAGGAGGAGAGGTAGAATCGGTATGAGAGAGGAATGTAGTGAGAGGGGGAAACGGAAGTAGGGCAGCAAGGAGAGGAGCGAGCGGAGTAGGTTTAAGTAGAATTAAGGCGAAAAAAAGAGAAGAGCGGCGGCGCGAGCGAAGGAGAGCGAGGGGCTGGCGGAATAGCTTAAGGATACGTTAAGATAGAGTGTAAATAGTAGGGAATAGAAGCGTAAGCGGCGGAATTGTGAAAAGGAGGAAGACGAGACGGAGGTCCAGATGTAACCCTATGGGGACGCAATAAAGCATTACATACATACATACATACAGTTCAGGAATGAATTACATCTGAAAAATTAATTAATATACGAATTTGATTTTTATATGGAATAATTATATTATTATCAACATCTAATAAACGGAAATTATTTATGTTTATATCATTATTTTTAATTATAAATGAATGAAATTTTATTTTATTAAAATCCGAATATTCATAAGATCAGTATCATTGATGCCCAATAGATTTTATTGTTAGAGTTGGTATATAAATTAAAACTAATATCGGAATTAATGTTCAAATAATTTTAATATTTTGATTTTGTTGAATAACCTTATTATTTAAATTATTAATTAATGAGGAAAAAATAATATAAACAATTGTAATCGTAATTAGTAACAACATTGTTAATTAATGATCATAATGATCATTAAAAGTTTTCTATAAATGGTGAATTTCCGGCTGGAATATTAATTATTGATGAGATAATAATTTCATTTAGGCGTCTTCCCACCTTGACCGATCGAAAAATGGGTATATTAAAAAAAAAAAAAACTCGAAAGTATGGGCCGGAATATTTTTATTTTTTTACACAACGTGAGAAAGGGCTTTAAGAATAACGTCAATAAATTTCCGTTCAAAATATTAAAAATGGCTCTGTTATGCACATTGCCGCGGAGGCCCTCCGCACGATACGCGCGGTCGTTGTCCCAGCTGTTGCCCGGTAATGTCACATCTGAAAAAAAAAATCAGCTCATTCGTGAGTAATAGCGCTACAATGTAGCGTGGCGGTTTTTTCGACCATTAAAAAATTTAGGTGAGCCGAAGAAAAAAGTTTGTATTTTTCACCGAAGTTATGGCTCACCATAATTTTTTTCGAGGTCGCGGGTTCGAATCCCAGTCGCGTACTTTCGTCGGGTAACATTTTTCTTCGACAATTTCTGGGCCAAAGGCGACTAGTTCCGTGACTTGCAGGCGAACTTGGGACCAGCTGTATCGGTATAGGTTTTCCACAGTTTCCCTATGCCCATGACTGGCGATTACATGAGATATGCATGGTGAATACGATACAGGGGGGGAAGTCGGCGGCGGCCGCAAGAGGGGGGGCGCGATGGAGAGAAAGACTAAGTGTAGAGCGTTGGACATATAAGCAGTGCAGACTTGTAAAAGACCGAAAAAGCGGTGCAAGTAAAACTTGGGAAAAAAATTTATTATGAAAATACAATCATTTGTTCAAAAAATATATAAAATTTGTTTATATTTATAATTGTGGTAATAAAAGTAATTTCTCCTATAATTGAGGATCATCCTGCAAAATGAAGAGAAAAAATCGCTGTATGTAATGATATTTCTTTATGATATAAATGTAATGATAGAGGTTTCTTATTATTAATCAATTATTAGGAGGTAAAAGTCAAAATCGTAAATAACTTATGCGTGGAAATAATGTAGCTGGGGCTGCGAATATTAAGGGCAATTATTCAATTGCCAAATCCTCCAACTATAATAGGGATAACTATAAAAAAATTATAATGAATGCATGACATGCAATGATGGAATTATATAATTGATAATTATTAATTAAGTAACCAGGATTATCGATTTCTATACGAATTGATAAACTTAATGAGGATCCTATTATACCAGATAATATTCCAAAAATAAAATAAAAAATTACAATATCATTATGATTCGCAGAAAAAAATCATTTTAGAAGGAATTTGTAGTTAAAAAAATTATTTTCAATTTAAAGGTATATTAGTTATAAAATTGTACGTAATGTGTATGATTTAAATAATAAATTGTAAATTTATTTTAGAGATGAATTTTTTACTATACCATTATTAAGATTTTAAAGTAAATTTTTGTTTTGATTTTGAAGATTAATAGTTTTTTCAACTTAAAATGTTGAATGATTCAATTATTCAACCATCATAAATATTATGAAGTGATAAATAAAGTTATGAATAAATAACGTATATTATTTATATTAAAATTTCATAAAATAGATTAATTTTTAAGATAACTTTTTTAATAAGCCTAAAGAAAGAATAATACGTGTGTAAAATCAAAATAACAAGATTGATATAATTATTAAAATTAGTAAAAATAATGAATTCAATTTATTGTTAAAATATTAATTGAAGATCAAGAAAATAAAAAATGGTTGGGGTCACGGCTTAATTTGTATTCCTTATCATCTTAAAAAAAATTAATATTTTTATATATAAATGTTTTACCGATGTGTTGGTCTAGTGGTTAGCGTGCTTGCCTCTGAAATCAACACATCGGGAGGTCGCAGGTTCTAATCACCGTCTCATAGTTTCGGAGAGAAATAAAAACAGAGGCGTGACGTAGCTCCAGTTCTACACAGATGTCGCGCACACGGACCGGTACGTGTGGGTGTCGGGTGTGTATGACTGTAGCCTGTGAGCTATTTCTCGACGAAACGCGATTAGCTCCGAGGCTGGGAAGCAAACTCGTGACCGGCTGTATTGGTATAGGTTGTCCGGAGTTTCCCTATACCCATGTCAGAAAATGTTATGGTGAATGCGATACAGAGGGGGAAGTCGGCTGCGGCCGCAAGGTGGAGGTCGATTAGGGATGTGATTTGGAGAAAATGGTGGGAAATGTAAAAAGGGGAAATCCCGGTACATGGAAGCTACAATTAGCGAAGCATTCGCCGTAGCAGATACAATTAAAATATATATATATATATATATATATATATATATATATATATATATATTGTGACCGCCAAATCGAGGGAGCTGGGGGAAAAGGACCGAGAGAGTCACAAAACTCCCCTCCTTCCGTCCCGACAATTTGTATAGGGCGCCAGCCGAAAATCGGCTTATCGGGATGAGAAAAGGGAACGCAGTGTCCGGCCAAACTGCAGCCTCGTGGATAAGGTAGAGGAGATGGGTCGGCACGCGCGGCAAGAAAAATTTTTCGTCAGTGAATTTATTCTACCGTTCGTTAACAATTTCCCCTCCTTCGCAAGGAACACGGGACAAAAATCAAGAAACAGAAATAAATACAATACGCGCGAAATCTCGCGAGACAGTTACTCTCGCGGACACACACACACACCAATTCCGACCGGGGCCTACACACACACACACACAATATACGTCGAGCTCGTTTTGGCCTCTCCTCTCTCTCCCCTGCCGGCCACACTAATATTACAAAACCGGGCCCCCGCTAATCGGTTACCGGTCGCTACTTACATGGACGCCGATGCTCAGCAACCTCTCCCCCGCGACGAAGTCGGGGAAATCCTTACACCGGGGAAAGGGGCACCCGGTAGACGCAGTTAATATGGACGGGAGCCCGCACGGATTCAAACCCGCACCCCGATGATAAACGGGAGGCCAGTTCTCCGTGAAGACGTCCCGACTTGAGGGCAATCTCTCCCCCTTTCCCCTTGCTCAAGCCCCGCCGCAGGCCGAGGGATCACCGAGGACGACGCGTTCTAAGTGTCCAAGCACTCTCTCACTCACACTTTTTACGGGGATTCGAGCGGAAGCTCATCGCGAAATGGAATTGAGCTTCCCGAGCGCAACCACAATACGATTTCCCGACAATACGCGCTAGCTACGAGAGACGGGGTTTGATAATTACGGAAACGCGAAAGAGGCCGTGGCCACGGTAAAGATGTGCGAGATCGTGAGCCGACCATACGGCCGAAAATTACCCGGATTGTTGCCGAAGGCATGGCCAAGCTCACCGGCTGCGTAATTCGGTCGTTTCCCATTGTCCCGGCCCACGTCTGTCCGGCTCGACACATCGCAGGCAGCTAACGTAAAAGCCGGCCGACGTGCGAGAAGCGTACCCCCCACCTTTGCTTTAGTTTCTGTTCTTATGATTACACCAGAGAGGACAGGCCCGTATCGAATAATTTTCGGGAGTGTGCTTATCGATCAAGCGTGGATTTCGAATCCTCAACCTCCCGTAACGGAAGATGAAAAGTCCGCTCTTCCCGCGGGCCGTATTTCATGTCCTAGTGGAGCCGCGTCCTTCCCTGGATGATGTTTCGTAACGGTCGACCTGGGCGACGATGGGAATAAGAACCGCGACCGACGCCATACTTATTATCGGCCGAGGATGACAATTCGGCTCCTACCAGAAGAAACGGAAGAAGTGAAGGGGGGGAGGTGTGAATCACGGCCCTGGGCAGGTAATTTTCGCGGGAATCTGCGTCTTTCCGAACGTTTGACCATAGTTGGGCCACCGCCTCTTCCCGATCATTGGCCTTGGGAGAATGTTTGGCCTCGCTATCTTTCCCTCCCGCTCTTCCTGGCCGTTGGTACCTTGGCTCGTGTAAGCCAGACGTTGAGGTGGCGAAAATAAAGAAAACAAACAGAATATTAGATCAAAATCCTAACGTCGCTTAGAGAACCCTTCGGAATCATGTCGTGATCGCGATGACGGCCCCGAGCCGGAGGACGGTTTTGCTGCAGCCGCCACCATGCCAGGCGGGTCAGCGGAGTACCAAAAAAAAACACGTTACAATATATATACGTGGGTCATTTGATAAGTACCTAGCCTACAAATGAAAACACCAAAATTTTGCTAAAAATAAAATTTATTTTTCAATGTAGTCTCCTTTTAGTTGAATACACTTGGCCCAGCGGTGTTCCAATTTGTTTAACCCCGTTGAAAAAAATTTTATCTCTTGGTCTGCAAAATAGGCCTCCGTGGCGGCGATTATTTCGTTATTGGAGTGGAATTTCTTCCCGGCGAGTGAATTTTTTAGATTCGGAAACAAAAAAAGTCGCACGGAGCCAAATCTGGAGAATACGGTGGATGGGGCAGCGGTTCATAGCGTAATTCGACCAATTTAGCCGTGGCGAGCGCGGAGGTGTGAGCCGGTGCATTATCATGGTGGAAAAGCACTTTCTTTCTCGACAAATGGGGCCGTTTTTCTTTTAACACGGCGTTAAATCGGCTCAATAGTTAGGCGTAGTACTGTCCCGTGACCGTCTTGCCCTTCTCCAGGTAGTCAATAAAAATCACACCTTGAGAATCCCAGAAAACAGTGGCCATCACCTTTCCAGCCGAGGGGACCGTCTTCGCCTTCTTTGAAGCAGGTTCACCGGGTAAGGTCCACTGTTTTGACTGCTCCTTGGTCTCTGGAGTATACCAGTGAATCCATGTTTCGTCGACGGTCACGTAACGACGCAAAATGCCGAAAATCTCATGTATGATATGCCACACTCGTTCTTCTGAGATGCCTACTATCACAGCTATCTCGTGCACCTTTAATCGGCGGTCTGACAAAACGATATCGTGTATTTTTGTCACGTTCTCCTCCGTAGTGGCTGTTTTTGGAGCACCTGGGCGTGGATCATCAAAAACCGACGTACGACCACGTTGAAACTCGTTATACCAAAATTTAACGGTCGCCATCGAAGGAGAAGCATCCCTTACACTGCATCCAAGCGTTCTTTAATTTCACTGCGCGATTTCCCTTCCAAAAACAAGAATCGAATCACCGACCGATATTGTTCTTTCTCCATTCTTTCAAAAATCAACGGACACACTTGCTTTCACACGCTCTCAAAAGAGAACTACAAGTCCGATCCGGCTGAAATTTTGTCAGTAGCCGTCTACAAGACGGCACTAGACTATAGTGTATTTCTCTTGCAATAGTGGCACCATCTAGCGGTGAGGCTAGGTACTTGTCAAATGACCCACGTATATATAAATGTTTTATTGATATATATAATTAACAAATTCATATATAGCGGAATTTCTAGAATTCCTGTCGCTTATTTTCTGGTTCAGTCCATGCCGAAGAGCCGGTGAGCTATCCGGTGAAAAACATAGTCGCGATGGATTGCGTGCGAAAGGAAATATAGCCGGTACCGGAGTCTTCACAATCCGACAGCTTACAATTAGCTATATACTAGGCTGCCGAATATACCCGATCGACTTTCGAGGACCGTCGGCCCAAGCACGTGTAGTGCGCCAGCGGTTGACACCAGTGGTCTTCAATCTCCTCACTCAGTGAATTTTTTTTTAAGTGGAGGGTAGGGGTTTCAGCGTGATAAAAAAACTTTTTTGCGAATTTTTTTCATCTATATCTATAGAGTAAATTTATTGAAACCTTTTGTACATTGTTAAGTGTCATTTCAAGAACATGTCGTGAAATTTGTACGCGAAAATATTCACAAACAAGCCGGTGAGAAAGCTTTTCCATGAACGCCTTTGAAAAAACACGATTTCAGTGTTCACTGTATCTCAGCTAGAAATTATCTGAAATCAAGTACCATTAAAATTTAGTCAAAGTATCATAAAATCCTCCCCCGACGGTCTTTGATAATTTTTTTATTCATTTCTAAATTCTTGGTGGTCATGTAAAGTGAAAAGTGCTATTTTTCACGAAAAAATCCGCCATTTTGGGGGTGGAAAGCCCCCTCAATGTAAAAAAAAATCTCAAACTAACCATTGGGGGGAGGTATTTTATATGTAGAAAGTGTGTACCAAGTTTGAAATAAATCACTCATGTAGTTTTCAAATGGAAGTGAACACGGACTTTGAAAAAGTGGTTTCGAGAAAAACGCGTTTGAAATTTTAGAAGCTAAAAAGTAATTGTTTTTTTTCAACTTACACTGAATCATTAATTCCAGCTCCATAGAGTAGACTCCCTGCAGCAGTTTCGGTGTCTTGAGCCCCTTTTTTTCAAGCCTTTGCCTTATCCTGGCTTCTTTGCTCTGCTTCTCAGCTTGTATCTCGGCCCTGTTGATGCGACAGTTATCCTCCAATCTTGCATATTCGTGAGCGCTCGGCCCAACGCTGATGTTCATATCTGACAGAAAGGTGAGAAAAGCACCAGCACCTTCATTGAAAGTGCATGCAGCCACGTAGGATGCAAATTCAACGATTTGTTTGCTGCCAGGTAATTTTTTCGGTGCAATCCTCCAAATTAGCTGGTTCAGACTTTCGTTGGGATTTTAGGTAAAACCTCCAAGACACCTTTCAAAAAGTTCATCCTTACTCAGATCTTCGTAAATCGGTTTGATTGCTTGTAAGACATCTTCTGGAAGTGGAGTGTAATTGTGTTTAAAATTTTCCACTCCTGTTGTGACCAGAGCTTTTTGATAAGGACACCACGAGTGCTCGCCGCTCAGGCACTTCTCGCGTTTGAGAAGTGCCTGAGGTTGTCGTCTGTCGACTGCTGATGGTAGTACGTTGCCCAGATGGCATTTTTCATTTTCTCTACCCAATCACAATTATGTCTTATTGCTGCTTCGTAGTATCGACTCAAATTATCGATGACTTTTCCGATGAGTTTTCCTTTGCCGCTGACAAGGAAACGTTGCGAGGTCGATGTCTCTGATTTCGATGAAATTTGGCATGCTTGTAGAATGGGTAAAAATAGGCGACACGTATTTTTATTATATCGGCGGAACCCGATTTTTAAGGGTTGAAAAGCACCCTTGAAAATTAGGGTGTTTTTCGTTTTCGAGATATGAAAAAACTTCAAATTGCAATCATGTTTATTTTTTCGTGTACTATACACTGGAGATGAGAACGATGCAGATAGCAACAAATTTCATATTGTTTATTGCAAAAATGCAATTTTTTGAACCGTATCTCCGAGAATTTTTAATCGATTGGGATGTAAATTTGCATACATGTAGAGAATGGAAAAGTGCGGATACGGATTTTTTCTTTTTCCGATATCTCACAATTAAGGGGTTGAAACTGCCCGTCGATTTTTTTTGCCGAGAGCATTGTATAATGAGCCAGTCGTTTGGCATTTCGGTCTAAATTCACGTCAATGTATGTTCGCGTTATAACGCAATTGCATATTTCTAACATTCCAGCCCCCCCCCCCCCAACGGTCCCTCTCTCGAAAGGCAAACGTTCAAATTTCTTACCGTGCGGCATGGACGAACATTTCTAGAAATAAAAATGGGTTACAAAGAAAGTACAATCAGTCAAAATAGTCGATACACATTTTCTCGTTGTCGAAATAAAAATAAAGTTCGAACGGAAAAAATGTTGTATTTTTCGACTACTAGACGTTCATGATGATAATGATGAGTACAGCAACAAATGGCGTGTTGTTTATTGCAATAATTCGTGAATTACTTGTGAAAAATCATTCTTCAGTTTCCCACTCATATGGGCAGAAGCAAGGCTCGCAATCACGGACTGACTTCGTGCTTCGGAAAGCAACTGGATTACAATTGTATATTTACGAAGAAATTCCACTCCGCTCACTGTATCGAACGCATTATCTGTAGAGGTTACAGCGTTTTTGGGTTGCCGCTGCAACTCATGAAGCGAATGATGCAAACATTTTTATCAGCTTATAACGCAGCATGATTTAATCTTTATCTTCAACTTTAATTTCACAAACAGCGGAACCAATGAACAAAAGAAATAAATCTTCGCAAAGACCGACTACGGTGCAAAGAGCGGCTCTCATGATAACCTTGAAATCGCCTTATTAAAGATTAATAGCAGTTCTGGTAATAGCGTGTGTCGTCGTTGTTTTTTTCGTGTGTATTTATCAATTGGGTTTCAAGTCATATAAATTCACCAACGATCATTATTGCTGGAGTTACAACGGAGAAGCCAGCCATACATTTTGTGTTCGAAATACAAATAAAAATGTACGTTAATCCGGTGAATGTTATTCAACTTCTATCCATAGCGATAAGTGCTATGATTTTTCCTCGCACTCCAATCACCAAACAGGAAGAACAGTTCAGTAAGGATCTAAAAAATATGATCATTGAAGCGATGGATCAACCTATGAAAATGGAAGTCAAAACTGGTTTGGATTTTCTGTCACCAAATGAAATTCATGAAGCAGCCGTAATAGAAGATGACAGTGAAGGAGATTGGCACGAACAACGATACCTAGATCCAAAAATTGATGAAAATGTATGTACCCAAGATATAGAAGAATTGAGTTACGAATACAAGACAAGAGCTGTAGATTACTGGAGATCCGGGGCAAATGGGAATAGAAAGTTATCATCTGTTCAAACTAAATTCAAAAAGGTGAAATCAGAGCCGCAGTTGCGCCGGTGGGCCCATAGTATAAATAAGGGTGACACCTACAAAGAAAAGTTAACAAAGATAGCTCACTACACGTTAAACAATTTTAATGATGCTTTGGACAGAAGGCTGCCTGTCCATGATATAGATCTTCGACGATGGGCCTTACGTGCACGAGAAATTGTGGAAATACCAGCCGTAAATTTCCAAACATCCGCTTCTTGGCTAAGGACATTCAAAAACTAACATGGAATTGTGTCACGGAAGATTACTAAATATGTAACAAAACAACAATTATTAAACGCTGATGCACTTCAAAACAAAGCTATCGAATTTATAGAAATGGTGAAAGTCAACATAGCCAACGTTGGGGCTGAAAACACATTTAATTCTGATCAGAGTGGATTCAATTTAGAGCTACATACAGGCCCCACATTGGCGAAAGAAGGGCAGAAATCCGTTGTGGCAGTCGTGCAATCGAAAACATCAACAGTTATACTATACAGCCTTTGGTTTCTGCGAGTGGCAAGCTTTTGGCACCTATGTTGATCGTTTCAAACGAACCTACCGGCAAATTTGGTCCTCGAGTGGAACAAACTATGTTCAGAGCCGAAAATATATTTCTATTGGCTTCGATATCTGGAAAATTGACGACTAATCATTTCAAGCGATGGTTCCAAGAAGTATATATTCCCAATACGGGTCCAAAATCGGTAATACTTCTGGATTCTTGGAGCGGTCAATGTCCAACTGCATTTAAAGAAATGGATATGCAAGGGAAATATATTAAAGGTTTAACCATTCCAGCAGGTAAATATATTGCACGAGTTTCATTAGTTCTGTAGACAATTAGTCCATATGACAATTAGTAATTCCTGCAGATACGACTGGAATGATACAGCCCCTTGATGTTTATGGCTTCCGTGTATGGAAAAACTTCGTCAAACACTTTTTTACTATTATTATCACTTGTGCGTGGTATAAGAAATCTCTTTGTTTCAAACACTTTTATCGTGACTATCATTATTGTAATAAGTATAATCCATAAAAAAAAACATTTCCTAAATGAGTAAGCGTGAGAACACTTTTCCGATTGTGTTGTAATCTTCAAAGGCAGTACGTGGCGGGGGAGAATTTGTTCGTAAATATACAATTGTAATCCAGTTGCTTCCCGAAGCACGAAGTCAGTCCGTGATTGCGATCCTTGCCTCTGCCCATATTAGTAGAAAACTGAGGAGTGATTTTCCACAAGTAATTCACGAATTATTGCAATAAACAACACACCATTTATTGCTGTACTCATCATTATCATCATGAACGCCTAGTAGTCGAAGAATACAACATGTTTTCCTTCCGAACTTTATTTTTATTTTGGCCCGTTCACGAGCTATAGAAAGAACGAAGTTGTTAAGGGTGCGTTGATCCCTTAAGAGTGTCGTTCCGCCAAAGCGAGAAAATGTGTATCGATTTTTTTGACTGATTGTACTTTCTTTGTAACCCATTTTTATTTCTACAAATTTTCGTCCATGCCGCACGGTAAGAACTTTGAACGTTTGCCTTTCGAGAGGGGGACCGTTGGGGGGGAGGGGCTGGAATGTTACAAATATGCAATTGCGTCATAACACGAACGTATATCAACGTGAATTTAGACCGAAATGTCAAACGGCTAGCTGATAATACGATGCTCTCGGCAAAAAAATCGACGGGCAGTTTCAACCCCTTAAATGTGAGATATCGGAAAAAAAAATCCGTAACTGCACTTTTCCATTCTCTACATGTATGCAAATTTACATCCCAATCGATTAAAAATTCTCGGAGATACGGTTGAAAAAATTGCATTTTTGCAATAAACAATATGAAATTTGTTGCTATCTGCATCGTTCTAATCTCCAATGTATAGTACACGAAAAAATAAACCTTGTTGCAATTTGAAGTTTTTCCATATCTCGTACCGTTAAGACGTTATCGACGAAAAACGAAAAACACCCCAATTTTCGAGGGTACTTTTCAACCCTTAAAAATTGGGTTCCCCCGATATAAAAAAATACGTGTCGCCTATTTTTACCCATTCTACAAGCATGCCAAATTTAATCGAAATCGGAGACATCGACCTCGCAACGTTTCCTTGTGAGTACTTTACTTCGCCGTTTTTTACCTGAATTTTTTCCAGTTTTCACGACTTTATCTTCAATAGTATTTTTTACCAGATCACGTGGACGTTTTCCCATTCTCGTTTGCACGTAACCTACACATTCTTTTTTATTTATAGTGAAATGTTCACCGTAAGGTTTCGCTTTCACTAAATTGCCATAAGTTTTGCTATCACCGTCTCCGACATAGTTGCTGAACTTTGCTCCATACTTTTCCTCTGAGCGGCGGAACATCTCGATTACTACGCCTACTTCCATGTTCCCTGATGGTCCGGTGTGATTGGCTTGACATTCATTATTATCAACGTGTTCTTCGTGCCACTCTTCAAATTCAGTTGTATTCAATTTTTTCCCTACAATTTGCAAGACCGACAACACAAACTACTTACGAAAATATCAATAACTTTTCCAGTCCAATAACCAATCAATGAAGTGACGCTAAACAAGGAGCTAAAGCCTTGCTTCTGCCACGTGCCGTCGCCAGAAACGGTCAAAGTATCAGACTCCGAATTTGCCCTTGTTTTCTTTTTTTCTTCGTCTGTGGCGGAAAGGAAAATTTTTTCAGCAGTCGTTTCGACGTAGGAGCAAATCGATTTCATAATATCCAAATAAGACGATGTAGCTAAAAAATTACTTGCAATGTCCATTAGACCGCAAAACTTATTGCAGCCCAAACCCCAACCTAATGTACGCAAAACTTATTGCAGCTAAACCCAAACCTAATGTACGCATTACGAAAACAAATCGAGTGTTGATTTCGTAGCGATGACCAGTTTTCTCACTCGACGGTGTATAGCGTAGATCACAATTGGCACATTTTACCTGGATTTGGAAGCCAAGACCTTTTTTTAAAAACTTTTGAACGCAACTGAACCATCACACTGAGCACATTTCACCAAACTTACAATTGTTGAGAAAACAAGCAAAAAATCGACGATTCTATAATAATTTTCAACGTCTTCCGGCACGCTCGCACTGGTATTCAACTTTATCTTTTTCGATGATGCACTCTTGGTATTAGCATCAACCTTATTTTTTTTACATGGATTAGGCCTTTTTTCGATCTGCACAAATACGTTTTTGTATCTGTTCGGTCACCTCTTGAAACTTTAGACAATCTCGGCATTTTTAATTAGAAAATGTCTTGACAAAATTGTAAAATAATTGAGAACAAGCGCTCGACCGAACGGACAACAACTAACTGACACTCTTTTCTCTTTTGAAAATATTATACACCTATAATATATGTATACGGCTTTTGTTATCTCTCTTCACTCAATAAAACCTTTTCGAAACAGAATAATGGGAACGACGATCGCTAAGTGAATAAACTGCATACGTGCTCGTCAGCTGCGCGCTGCCTTTCCGACCTCCCGCAGCTGTCGGAGCTACAGTGTTAGAGGAACGGGACTAAATAGTCAATAACTTCGAGAGTTTTGCTCTGATTAACTTTAAATTTTGGGATTATATTCTTGCAATGTTTAACTACAAGAAAAGAGAAAAAAATCGATTTTTCAGAAGTGCAAACACCTACCCTTCCCTTAATTTGCGGCTAAACGATTGGAGATAGAGAAAAAACCGCATACACCTACAAGGAAAAAAAATCGTATACACCTAGAAGGGAAAATCTTCCATTCTACGACTCTTGTTCAAAACTTGTTTTCGAAATAATGCATATTTTTCTGTTTTTAACCCTTTTCTTCGCTGTTAATAGTTGAAATTCCTAGAAATTCGGATTGCCCGGGTCGATTGTCATGTTTAACTAAGCGGTATACAATGTTTTTCGTACTACGAGTCGCCCGAGCTGCCGAAAGTCAATCGTGGCACTCGAGCAAGATGAGAGCGGATAGGAAGCGCAGACAGGGGCTCAAGCGAGAGTGAGAACGCAGTACAACCTCAAGAATAGTAAAGCGGGCGGGTGTGAAAAAACGCGTCATTGTTACGCGAAACCAACTCCAACACCATCCTTCCTATTAGGAGTTAGGAGTTCCTATAGGAAGGATGGTGTTCAAGTTAGTTTGGTTTGTTCGAACGTCAAGAATGATTTAGTTTACATTTTCATTACCTCATTTTTACTATCATCGAATATTTTCGAATTTTCTAATTGTCGATCTCTAAATAAGCATCTTGAAAAATGAGTAAAGGATTCTTCTAGGAGAAATGTTCCAGAAACAACTCAAGCAAATGAAAAAAATTATTCTCATCGCACTCTAACGATGGAAGATTCAATCTTCTTAGGAAAAGACGTGAGCGAGAGGAAAATCGCCCGATATTTTCATACTTCAATAAGGCGTGGTTCTACGAAAGTGCATGTTTCTTCGTGGACAATTATTTGAAAATTTCATTGTGAAAAAGGGCCGAGTAATTTTCTCAAATGGGTAGCCCGACAATGGTAGAGCCTCGCACCGTTATCGATTAGGCATGATGCGATCTTGAGAATAAAATTGAACGAGCTAAGTATAATAATTTCTATTGACGAGAAAGTTACTAAGAAGATAATCAACTCGACTCCAATTTTTCATTAAATTATTTGAGCCATACAAATTAATATTGGCAATAAGATAATGCCGATATCGTTACCGCATTATCCTTAGACGCTAGTAACATACGGCGCAAAGAAACAAGTTGAAAATATATTTAGCGCCGGGGATACGATTTTCACTCCCCCGTAAGGGTGTGTTCCGGAAGTTGAAAATCGTTGCCATTTTTTTGTTTGCTTTTTTTAGGTACTAGAAATTACTTGAGCAAATAAAAAACTGGGAATTCCTTTACCGCCGGAAATACCATTTTCTATCGACTTCCCTCCCCCATGAGGGTCTGATCCGGAAGTTGAAAATGGTTGCCATTTTTTTTTGTGGCTTTCCTTAGATACTAGAAATGACCTGCGGAAATAAGAAACTTGGAATGTCATTACCGCGCAAGATATTAATTTTTTTCTTTTTCAACCCCTTAATAAGGGTGTGTTCCGGAAGTTGAAAATCGTTGCAATTTTTTCCGTGGTTTTCCTTGGGTACTAGGAACACTCGGCGTAAATTAAAAAAAAAAACTGGAAATTCCTCTAACGCTAGAAATACAATTTCATTCGACTTTTACTCCCCCATAAGGGTGTGTTCCGGAAGTTGAAAATGGTTGCTAATTTTTATGTGGATTTCCTTGGGTACCAGGAACAATCGGTACAGATAAAAAACTGGACATACCTTAACCGCCGGAAATACGATTTTCATTCGACTTTCACTCCTCCATAAGGGTGTGTTCCGGAAGTTAAAAATGCTTGCCAATGTTTTTGTGGCTTTCCTTAGATACTAGAAATGACCTGCGGGAATAAAAAACTGGGAATGTCATTACCGCGCAAGATATTAATTTTTTTCTTTTTCAACCCCTTAATAAGGGTGTGTTCCGGAAGTTGAAAATCGTTGCAATTTTTTCCGTGGCTTTCATTGGGTACTAGGAACAATCGGCGCAAATAGAAAAACTGGAAATCCCTTTACCGCCGGAAATACGATTTTCTTTCGACTTTTACTCCCCCAGAACGATGTGTTCCCGAAGTTGAAAATGCTTGTTAATGTTTTTGTGGCTTTCTTTAGATACCAGAAATGACCTGCGGAAATAAAAAAAAAACTGGGAATGTCATTACCGCCCGATAACCCCTTGCCAATGATAACGATTGCCAATTTTTTGTGGTTTTCCTTAGGTACTAGAAATTACCTGAGCAAATAAAAAAACTGGGAATCCCTTTATCATCGGAAATACGATTTTCTTTCGACTTTCACTCCTCCATCAGGGTGTATACCGGAAGTTGAAAATCGTTACCAATCTTTTTGTAGCTTCCCCTAGGTACTAAAAATAACCTGGAAAAAAAATGGGAATATCATTACCGCTCGAGATATCAATTTTTTCTCTTTCAACCCCTTATTAAGGGTGGATACTGAGCCTCCAATTTTTTTTTGAACTATTTCTATAGTTTCTACAGATATTGTGGAGTCAAAAAGCACCCGAAAAAAATTAATTGAAAGAAAAAAAAATTAATTTCGTTGTCATCCAACGATACAAACTTGAGGCCCATCAAATAGGTTTGAGCAGTGTGTATATTTTCGATGTCATTTATCTTCGATAAATTCGAATTCCCGAGCGAGCGGGATCGCTCGAGACTCACTCGCTAAAAGAGTGGTGAACCTCATTGGTTAAACAATGAACAATTTAGCATTTCTCATCTACGTCGACTTTTGTCTTCGGGAGGTTCTGCGAGGATCCAATCCTTTAGCAATGGAAATCGCTGGAGATTCGCTCTATGGGAGAGCGGTAAAGTATGCGATTCATTTTTTTAATAACAAATCGGCTTGCGCAGTGTGTATATTTTCGATGTCATTAATCTTCAATAAATTCGATTTCGGCCGAATTCTCGACCGAGAGCAATCGCTTGAGACTCACACGCTAAAAGAGTGGTGAAACGTATTGGTTAAATAATTAACAGTTTAGCATTTCTTCTCTCCGTCGACGTTTGTTTTCGGGAGGTTCTACAATAAGGATCACTAGAGACTCGCTCTCCCTATGAGCAGTGGAAGTTTACGACTTTGAACTGTTTGAACAAATAGGTTTGACTCGAATTATTTTTTAGACGACAGCTATCCAGCGCCGTTTTGCGGTTTTAAACTGTTTGGACAAATAGGCTCGAATACTTTTTTCAACGACGGGGCCCTCCAGCCCGGTGAGCCGGCGACCCCCTCCAGAAAAAAATAGATCCGAAATAGTTGAATTCAAATAATCGCGTAAATTTTATTTGAGTTTCACCCAAACAAGCATAAAGAAATAATTTAATAAAACGAACTGTTTCCTTTGTCGTAATTGGTATAGAAAGTAGCTACTTCACTACGAACATTAAAGAGATTTTCAAATTTGGCAATTGAGTGAAAATCAACATTTACGATGTATAAATACTTAGGAGAGATAACATCATTGTAAATCTAAAACGCCGACTAGAGAATATATCGATATCTCATGCAGTTGATGCGTTTTTGTAATTGAATATAAAGAAAGACGAGAGTTTCTTCAATAATTATATACAAATCTTAATAATTTATAAATCAACCTTAGAAGCTGGAGCGATGGTAATGAAAAAGATTCAAAAAGTATATCAATTTAGACGGAAAAAACCAAGCAATTTCGAGGGATTTTTAAAGTAAGAAATAATTATTCTAGATTTGCCAAATTGTAAGTATGCATTAATTATATGTTTAAGTATAGGTACAAAAAGATTTTCTAAAATTCATTTATCATCAAAATGGCGGAGCTGTGGGCAGAATGTTACAGCAAGGTTGCCGCAGGAGTTACGATTCGGCGTGCAGCCTAGGTTCCCGTAGACTGTCATTTGCAAAAAATTCAAACATTTTTCCAGTTAGAACATGTACAGTTTCTATTTGGCAGTAACTAGAATGAAAAAAATGTAAAATTGAGAGAATGGCATTTACAGAGAAAAACAACATTTTGCGCGAAATATCTGTAGCATTTGGATTATGAAAGTATTTTTTTTTCTAAGTTCTCTAAAACAATTCTCGTCGAGTAGGAGGTGGTAATATTATCAATATTACTACCAAGTTTAAACTCAAACGGCTTAATAGTTTTTGAATAATCCTGCACACCAATTTCGAAAATGCAGTTTTGAGAAAAACGCGTTTGAAGTGTACATAGAAATTGAGTTGAATTGCACTAGATACTTATGGTAACTAATTACATAACTGTTACAAAGTAATTAAGTTATTAATTACAGTTGTAATTGTAATTGTGAGTTGTTAATTTAATTACTTTTTGCCCATATCTGCCTGTCCCTCTGCGTTCTCCCTACTACCTGCAGTGCGCGCTGCAGATGCAACATTCGATTTTTTTCTAATTTCGCTTTGAAACTTTGGAAAAATATTCCACATATATAGTTCTATCGTTTGAAGAAAAAAAAATCGATTTTTTATCTTTGTAAATGTACATCCCGCCTTTAAAAAAATATTAAATAAATGTTGTAAATTTGAAAAAAAAAACATATAAAAAAGGAGTACCACTTTAACTTATATAAATTTTTCCAACCAGCAACAGTGAGCTCCGCCGACTATGAGATAAGTTTTTCCGTCATGGGGCTGGTGAAAATGTGGCTTACAATTGAAAGCGCAATGCTTCAGGAATGATACTCGCCTATGTCACTGCTTCGCAGAAAAAAATAAGATTTATTTCATTGAGTATCTACTGAAAGTAATGATTAACGACTGGTAACATGAATGATGAAAAATTAGTTGATTATTCTTTAAGGTATTGCAAGAGTTTGACATCAACTTTAACAGCAACTCTAATAGTAGTTAGATTGAATCGTATGAAAACTTTTTTTCTGTTTTTTTTCCCTGTGTGAGAAGTCTTTGGAAGAACCAATACTTCCGAAGACTTGCCGGAAACTTGTTTTCCTTGACAATCGTTGGCTACGCAGGGCATTTCTCTAGCCAGTCTTCACAAGGGACAATGTATGCAAAGATCAGATCCACAAGGTAAGAAGTAGCTCACTAATGTTCAAAGTTACTAGTTTAACGGAAAGGTTGAAAGTCAATCTTACTACTGTTTAGCCCACGGCAACCACTCTTCGCAACACTTGTTCCTTGCAAAGAATAAGTGCATCGGGTCGAACAGTAAATGAGTCAAATTTGTTACTTTTGCATAAATCTAGTAACTTTAAATATTAGTGAGCTACTTTACACTCTGTGACACTAATCTATGCATAGATTGTTCCTTGCAAATTCCCTGCGAAACCAACGATTTCGAAGAAAAACAAGTTTCTGGTTTCTCCAGAAATATTATTTCTTCTAAAGATTCCTTGCAAAGAAAAATAGAAAAAAAAGCTTTCGTTCAATCACAAAGACTTGAACTTGTTTTTCATTACAACGACTGGTTGAGCCAGGCAATTATGAATACAGCCTTTTCAAAGGACAATTCATGCAAAGGGAACCTAACTTACTGTTCGGTCCAGTGTAAAAGCTCTCCGAAACAATTCTTTTGATAAAGAGTGATAGCAGCAGACTGAACAGTAATAAGATTGACAATAAAAGTAAAAAGTATTATTAACTCTGCTACGGCGAACGCTTCGCTTATTGTAGCTTCCATGTACGGCGTATTTCCCCTTATTACATTTCCCACCATTTTCTCCACTCCACATCCCTAAACGATCCCCACCTTGCGGCCGCAGCTGACTTTCCCCTCTGTATCGCATTCACCATGACATTTTATTCCATGGGTATAGGGAAACTGCGGAAAACCCATACCAATACAGCCGGGCACGAGTTCGCTTCCCAGTCTCGGAGCTAGTCGCGTTTCGTTGAGAAATAGCTCACAGGCTGCAGCCCTACACACACGACACATATACACACGTACCGGTCCGTGTGCGCGACATCCCTGTAGAATTGGAGCTACGTCACGCCCGGGTCTTTATTTTTCTCCGAAACTACGAGATGATGATTCGAACCCGCGACCTCCCGATGTGCTGATTTCAGAGGCAAGCACGCTAACCACTAGACCAGCACATCGGTTGAAAGTGAAAAGTATTAATATTGTATTTGAAAGGATAAAAATATATTGAAATAAAGATACCTAACCTTAAAATGGTTCAGCGAATATGTGGACATAGCCAATAAAAACACCTAATCCATGGCATGACGCCGAACTTTATGCACTCACTCATTTATTAACTTCATACCGGCACTAAATTGTTTAAACTAAAAACTTCAAAAATATTATTCCGTCAGCATAATATCGGCAGTTAGAATCGAGCGTGGAGCCGAGATCACACATCAATCGCCGAATACATTTCAGAAGATATGTGCGAACCCTACTTTATCGAGCTTGAGCAACAGACATCGATATGTGATCGACGCGACAGAATGATTTCTCTGCGCCTTCGCTGGAATTCGCGAGAACTGAAATCGATGGTTGCCACGCGAATTTTTCGGAAAATTCTTGACGATTACCTGCAGAGAAGCGTCACTCACGGATCTCTGTAATTACTCGCTGGAATGAAAGGTTGAGGTCTGAAAATGTTCGTTTTGAGTCAGGGAACATTCGCCTCCCCTTCGTTAGACGATTACGTGTACCAATTATTTTTTCCCCTCCCTTTCGTTTGCGGTCTCGCGTGATAAGAAAAACTGTATTTTTTTTTTTCAAAATCGGGAAAATCGCGACAAAGTCGTTGTTCCTCTATTCATTTGACATCGACTGTGTTAATTTCGTGATATTATTTAGAGCCGGTTTCGAGAACACCTGGCACTCGTAATTGTGTTCTGTCTTACCGGCCGAATGGTGTGACACACGGCCTTAAGACGGGACGACACCTCATCGCGGTCGGTATGGTCGAACAATTGTAGATACCCAAAAATCTCTGAAACGACTCTTCAGATCCCGTCGAAACTTTGCCAAACAACGTCAAACAGATAGACGAACAGCTGTCTGCCCCTCAAATTTTCTGAATTTGAAAAAAAAAACGTAGATTGGCTTATCATAAGCCGATCTACATGACCTACATGATCGGAATGACACCTCATCGCGGTCGGTATGGTAGAATAATTATAGATACCCAAAAATCTCTGAAACGGCTTGTCAGATTCCGTCGAAACTTTGCCAAATGACGTTAAATAGATAGACGAACAGCTGTCTGCCCCTCAAATTCAGAGAATTCGACATCTATTTAACGCCGTTTGGCAAAGTTTCGACGGGATCTGAAGAGCCGTTTCAGAGATTTTTGGGTATCTATCATTGTTCTACCATACCGACCGCGATAAGGGATCATTCCGTCTTAAAGTGAAAGGGTGGAGATCGTGCGAGATCGCAAAGGAACATTTCGTGAGTATATATTTTCCGAAAATCGCGAGTCGCTACGCCTACCAAACACCTGGTGGTTGCATCCACTCTCATCTTCTTACTCTTTTGCATAATATTTAAAAGATGAAATTAAGATATTAAGGGATCCGATAGGATAAACGGTTATAGATATGCTGCTTAATTTTTGGGGCGAAATTTGAATAATTTCGGTCGTTATCGCCTTTCTCAGGGAACGTGATTCGAGCAGCGGCGTCTGACCTGGCGCAGACTCGAAACATTAAAGGCGTTTTTCTCGAAATGTCGTTTTCTAAAACGGTGTGAACCCTCAATAGAACAGTTTTCAAGCTATCCGTCTCAAATTTTGAAGCAACATTCTTCACGCCATTCTTCATCTTGCTACGGAAGCTTTTTTTCAATCTCCATGTTTTTTAATGAAAAACTGTTGCAAATATAGGCTAAATTCGATACTTCTTTTTCTAACTGCCGCCATTTTGTCAATTTGGATTTGAAAAAACCTCCATAGCAAAATAGCGACTTTCATACTGATTAATAATGTTTAAAAACCGTTAAAAAATGTACAAAAAATAAAAACAAACGTTTGAAAATTTACTTTCTGTTGTTCACGAGCGCTTTAATTTGACATGAAATAATCGGACTGATTAGCGTATTTAAACCATCGAGGAAAAAATCGCGAAAATCAGCTATTTTTTCGACCCGTTACACTGTGATGATCCCTTAAAAAAACACGGGATTTGCCTTTTTTCACAGGAAGCATTTTGTAAAAAAATGTAATTCTTTGACATACCCAGCGCTGCGATAAGAACAGCAATAAAAGCAGCCAAGCGCGTGTTGGTCCACGCATTATAAGGTAAGGTTTCGTAGCTTGTTAGGAATAAACCTAACTGTACCATCAAATTAAAACGTAATTATTTCCAAAACGTGCTCAATTTATTCTGTTCTTTATTAACCATCGCCGTATTAAAAAAATTATTAACATTTGGAGTGTAAAGCTTTCCGAACAGTGTTGATAATACGGCACCTTGTTAAATTGAACATTGCATCTTGTTAAATTAAATATAGTTTTCCTTACGTGTACTCGTCCTTAAGTGTACTCGTTAAATTCAATATTTGTAACTTATTGCGGATGACGACACGCTTATCGATGAACACTCTCCCGTGACAAACAGACAGGACGAAATTATGTGGATACCCAGCAACTGATTTTGGAAGTTCGGGAAGTCGCGTATAATAGTGGCAATGCGTCTTAAAACAAAAAGACAAACGACCAGAAGACGAGAATCATAGCGCTAATATTTATGCTTATTGCTATTTGTGCGAGCGACGAGACAACCAGATAGAGAGAAAGACGCACGAATATCATTTAAGGGTTATGCGCGGGCGAGAGAGGAGGAGAGAGAGAGGGAGAGAGAGAGAGAGAGAGAGAGAGAGAGAGAGAGAGAGAGAGAGAGAGAGAGAGAGAGAGGGAGGGAGGGAGAGAGAAACAGGGAGAGGCAGACAAAAGGAGAAGGATGGAAACATTAATTCTTTCGCAATATTAACCACAGCACGATTTAGAGCGTGCATAACACGATTCAGCTCCTGTGTGTTATTTTGTATTTCCAGTAAAATGCTCGATGAAGCGACCGTTGTCAGTAGTAAATAACTTGCGCATATACTCCGGCATAAACTTTTAAGAAGTTGAAAAAGGACGCTGTCATAAAAAATCTCCCGAAAACACTATTGTGCGGTTTACCACATTTAAAATCGGCTTTACGTTAAAACTATTTTTTTTAAATTCAATTTAAACAACTGTTTCATCATATCTTTGCAACTAATAAATGTACAAAAAAGATCAACAACTTTCATAAAATAGCCAAGTTCAATGTACGTATGACGCAAGTTCACTGTCAAAATATTGGACTGAAAATTGTTAAAACTCGGAAATAATCTTTTCATTTTTTTTCGATGGGTAATTTAAAAAAATCATATTGTTGCGACAGCAAAACATTGATATCACTATTATATAAAGATGCAATGAGCACAAGTACACTGGAAATGCTGTGCAGACGTGGTGTGCATATTTAAGAAAAAAAAGCTCGGAAAGATATAGGATTTGTCTGTTCCTATCGTCCGCATAAATAACTTTTGCATAAAAATATAGATTTTTTAAACATTATCGTCACGTCAACTGCACGGGTTATTAACAATGGAATGTGCTGGCTCTTGCGGTAATGTGCTCCGGGTAGGGTATCATTGATATAGTCTCTTATTAGTGTCTCAATTCGTTTCACGATGCCAGAGCTACGTCATGTCCACTGCCGATGAATATACATCCTGTATACGGACAAACCATTGAATAAAGGAGTTTTTTGTTGCTTGTGATCGAGCAAACAAATTCATATATTTGGCTTCTCGGTGCTTAAAAACATTTTCTATTCGATACCATTGATGCGGCTAAAAACATAATTTTTACTTCCCATTCTGTTCCGTATGAGGTTTTTTTTTTTAATATCCTTGATTTCCACTCGTATTCATGAAATTAATTCTTACTATATATAAGGAAGCTATAAGAATCTTTCATTGCATATGTTTAATCCAAGAAAAATTCATGTTTGTGGCCTCTTGATATTGAAAGGTACGAATTTTTTGTTGTCCGCGAGACAACAAAATTCAGACAAGAGCTTTCGTCAAATTAATTATTTGCCCTAAAAGGACCGTTTGTTTTGCTTGTCAAAACGTTTCCTTGGTTCAGTATGATAAACGAACTGTATCTATTCACGTTCCAGGAGCTAATCTACGTTCTAAGTCAGCTGTCTAATCTTCAGACTCCATAATGCTACTTCGTACCATTGCTGCTTCGGCGATTAAGACACAGCTCAAGGAGACTAGATACAGAAGTCCAAACTCCAACGGGCGGACAGAGAGAAAAGTATTGCCGAAAACGCGGAAAAAATATAGGTAGCGCATCAATCGACTGAAGCCATCCATCGATATAATAACGATCGACGAGGTAAAAATGACCGGACGAGGTTCTGATAATAAAAAAGCCAGTGTGTCGCTCAGGCGTCACCCATCCAAATGGTCGTCTATGACTGCCGCTCAAAAGTATAGTATTCAATTTATAATATTTTAGAAACATTATTTATTTTCAAATTTTTATCTTACATAGTTCTTTTATGTTAAGCATAGAATTAAAAAATGGAATTAATGGATATTGAACGTTTTTAATATAAAACGTCTACGGAGTACAATTTTTTTCCCTATCATGATTTTGATACAATTTTTAGCATCCAAGGTGCAATTTATATGGAAATGAAGGAAAAAAGATTAAATTTTTTGGCATTACTTCTGAATACCTGTTACTCTTTTTGTACTCGAATGAACTGCGTGGAAGAAAAATGAATTTTTCAATTAAAAAAAAAACGGTACATCTGCGCGCAGTCACTTAAGGATGTTGTGTCCAAAATTGAAAAAGGTAATAAAATTTCGAAAATTTGATAGGTCATTATGTAAAACATTTAAAAGGTTGTGTGAAATTTTTACGACGATTGGGAAGCTGGCTACTGAGAAATTAGAATTCACAAATTACACGCAGCATTATAGAAACTGAAGTAACTTTGCAATTATTATGAATGAAGTAACTTTGCAAATATTTATCAGTGATCGTTTTTTATTTCAAATATATCAAAAACAAAGGTGGCTTTATGGTCCAAAAAACGACGTCGTCCGTGAACGACAATGATTATTTGAAGCAAATGAAAGTAGCGGGAAATTCAAATTCTCTTTTTCTTTCACGGACGACGTCGTTTCTTGCACCATAAAGCCACCTTCATTTTTTATATATTTGAGATAAAAAAATATTGGCAAAGTTACTTCAGTTTCCATAAGGCTGCGTGTAATTTGTGAATTCTAATTTCTCAGTAGCCAGCTTCCTAATCGTAGTAAAATTTTTACACAATCTTTCAAATGTTTTACATAATGACCTATCAAATTTTTAGAATTTATCACCATCGTCCATTTTGGACACAACATCCTTAAGATGAGCATGAAAGTATTACGATATCTGTGGCCTCCAATTCTGACCACACAGCCGTCATATTTGAACCAAATTCATGAGTGGTAAAAATATAAATTAGACCCTCAAAGGGGTAAACAGGAATATTAAAGTTTGTATAGGAAAAAATATTTTTAAGTCCGATTTACTCGAAACTTGGCATAAATACACGACAACGCAAATATGTATGTATGCTTTATTTGATTCCCCGTAGGGTTACAAAGGCGCAAATATTAGGGGTGCAAGTAAGTTTTAAAGAATTTGCAATAGAGGGCGTTACTAGTATTAAAGCTGTGGAACTCACACATCCTTCCACGGCATCCACACGACGCGCAACATAAAGGCACATCGTGCCTTGTCCACCGGAGACCAATCAGCGCGGCTGCCTAGTCGCGTCGCCACCAGTTGAGCGTAGCGCGCCCATCAAGAAACAAAAAGACCGCGCGTTACCAGGATACAAAATTATTATCCTTCTAACATTCCTCATTCCTTTTTCTGTTTGCCTAGAATAAAGATATATTTTAATTACTACCTGCGTCGAACCGTTATTCTCCCTCAACGGACTTTCGAACCGCCACAAACCTGTGGGGATCCGCCTTAAACTTACCCGCGCTTCCTTCGCTCCCGTGCGACACGTAACTAAAAAATATATTACCCTATCCAAAAAACATACGCGACCAAGTTTTGTTACAAAAGTATAGTACTTAAGAGATACGCACCTAACCCGTTGCGCGTTCGCGCATCCGCTCTTGCGAATATTCACGTCATATAATAGAATTATTCAAATGTTTAATAAAGTGTTTGTTACATATTTTCAAACCACGAGTTATATGTGACCTACGCCATTTTCACAAATCGCATCGGACGTTAACCTAACTACCTTCATGTTAAAGCGTCATCATTAGGGTTTACTTTTTAGTACGTCTCATTTTTAACTTTAACGATAACTTTTGTAGGAATAGTTTTTTGATAACGTTCATAATTTTGAGGTTAGAATATCATTTTTTGCTATTTTAGCGCCATCCAGGGTGTACCACGGGGAGGTAAAATCTTCATCCCTACACTCAGAAAAAATATTTATTAAGGACAAAGAAGTTTGTATCCCGGCGAATAAGTTTTCTTATTTGTATGTCGGTTTACTAGGATTTTATTAACAGCTAACAAATTTTGTTAATTCAATTTTATGTTTATGATTTACTAAGAATTTTTCTTAACGTCTAATAGGATAAATAAGTTAAAAGAAATAGGTGTTTGATATCCGACAAATAGAGTTTTTCTTAACATCTAATAGGATTCTTTTTAATCTCCCAGCTGGTTTTTTTCGAGGAATTGTGTCATGTCGTCGGTCATTATTTTCTCACTTGAACGTTTTTTCTCACTTTATATTCTTACTTACACTTAAATCATTCCTCACTTTCGAGTTTCTCACGTCCGAAACGCAACACTGACACTTTTGCCAAAAGCATTGGCATGGGAAGAAGCTACATGGTCAGCGTATGCGTGACCTACATCTGACGAGCGGCCTGCTGTCGGGCCCGTCGCGTTAAAGGGCAAAGTGCGCATTAGTATTCTAGTCGCGAAATAAAAGGTTTTCGTGATTGGAAAGTAGTATTTATTTGATTTGAGGAAATATTTATTCAAATTTTCTATTTTAAATATGGCTTTTAATTGATGTGAAAAATCGGCACGTAAAAAAAAAATTTAGTGCCGCCGAATAAATGCTGTAGTTATAATCACATGAAAACTGTCTGCAGACAAGTAAACATGTATTAATTTCTAATAAATTATGTTCTAATGTGCCAATTTATTAGAACATAATAAATTCTTTTCTGAGTGTAGTGTAGGTGTGCGTGTGTGTATGGGTATGAGTTTGCTTGGGTTTGTCCCATAACTTAAACAAACCCAAACAAGCATTAGGCCTCTACGGCTCATCACTTCCGTTATCAAACAAGCCCAAACAAACTCTTACGCACACTTGCACTTGGGATGTTGAAGACTTTACCTCCTCGTGGTAAATTCTGGATAGCGCTAAAATAGTTTAAAAAATGTTATTTTGACCTCAAAGTTATGAACTTTATCAAAAAACTGTTCCTTCAAAAGTTGTTAGTTTTGGCCTGATAAATGTTTTGGTGAAAAAATGCATTATCCCGTTAAAAAAAGCATGACGGCCATCTTAGCGTCGCCATTTTGAATTTAGGCCAGAAGGCATTTTTTTAACGCCCCCCTTCGAACCCTCAACGTTTTATTATACTCAATACTTGATCAAAGCAGTATTTTTAGAGATAAATCAGGTGTAAGATTAAAATGGGATACCCGCTATACTGTGACGGATTTGTCGGTAGGATCTCTCGATCCTCGAGAAATGTTCTCGTCACCTTTGGCCGTCCACGCTCGCCGATCCGCCCGCATGCTCCAGTGGGCGCCAGCTAAGTTTTTGTCATCAGGTTAGCGACCGGTATGAGCTGGGGAATGGGTGGAACTACTTCTATCCACACCATACGGCACAAACACGAAATCTGCTATAAAAATGAAGTAAACAAAACCGCGGGTCAAGAATGGAACAGGTCAGTTTTTGGGTGTCGCAGAACTGACAAACCGCAACTGCGAGCATCAAGGCGAGCGAACAATCACGGCAGTGCACGGCCGCTTAGGCTGCAATTATGGTAGCGACCCATGTACGATTTTAGAGTCGGGCCAACCTCGGCGCAACGATGATCGCCTGAGTTAGAACGGCGGCCCGACTCTGTTCAGCAACGTAGGCTCGGCGTCCAATAAACGCTGGGATGATAACATCGGACCAGCGTTACACCCAAGCGGCCCTACGTTGATTTCGCTGTCGACCCTACATCGATTGCAGCGTCGGCCCTACACTGACAAAAAGATCTTCTCTATAGGCATAAAATATTTCATATTTTCAAAATGAATCGAAGCACTTAATTGAGAGTTCTACGACAACGATTTTGGATGATAATTCGTCATTCCCTAGCCTTTTGAGACCGTTTTAATCGAAGAAAATAATTCACCTATATGCGAATCGAACCTAGAACCTACCTATTCATAGCTAGGCACGCTGCCCCTATGCTACCGAGTGTTTGCAACATCTGAGTTGTAAATATGGCATAAGAGACCAAATGAATTCCTATAATTATTTGTTGTATCACATAAACTATATCAATTAGTTAATATCATTGTGATAATTGGAGAGTTCTATCGAATAACGCGCTACATATTTTTCAAACATAACCTATATATATAATTTCTCTCTCTCCATCCCCTCTACCCACACACCCCTTTGACAGGCCATTAGCTCAATCAAATAGAAAAATGGTTGACTCTGCAAAAATTATATTTAGCTAAAATTAAAAACAAATAATATAGATAATAGAGAAATAAAATAGATTCTATGGATTTAACTAAATGTTTTATGAACAGATTAAACCATATCACAGATTTATTAGGATTAAATAAAATATTCAGTTATTGGACGATATTAAATATATTTTGATTTGAATAAATGAATATATTGAAAATAAATCATTCCAATAATGGAATGCAATAGAAAAAATTTGATTCCACGAAGAATCTAGTTAATTCAAATGAACAAAAATCAAATAGACGCGGTTAATTAATATTAAAAGAATTTTTCTGTCAGTGACTTGAACGCGCGAAAATTTAAATTGGCGCGAAGTAAGACGTTGTAATTTTAAAGCACTAGAAGCACACTCCAATAGATTCATATATGATTTAAAGAGCATTTTTCAAATTCATTGATTATTGTTTTTTTTTTCAATTTTTTTCTTTGTTGTTTAGCTTTTTATGAAGAAGGGGGACGGCATATATTTTTTTAAGAATTAAAAAAAATGAACGTTTTGTCAAAGTTAGACCCGGAACATTCTAGCGAACTGTTCACTCGTTTTCTCAATTTGAATATTCTGTATTATTACTTTCATCGATTTTTAATTAATCCCAGCAATTATCGAAATTGTTTTCACACCGAAATACTACAAAACATCGAAACTTAACCTTACTGTAAAATGTCGATGCTACCAACGTTGTGCGCTATATTGTGCTGTTGAGGCGAAGCTCAAACGGAAATACTAACTGCTGTTTTACGGTCAAGCATCGGCCGACCTCTGGAGCTACAAGCGATAGCCAACTACACCCGGGCGACGATTAGCCAGTGTTGTTTGAATCATGGTAGCCAACGTCGGGTGAACTGAAGTGCCTAACGTCGCTGCGGCGATCGAACTAGAGTTTCGACAACTCTGGGCCATAGTCGCGTTCCGATCGTTGGCTGCCGATGCGTCACCGCCTTACTGCCAAGCGATGGCTGTACTCTGGGTCTGCAAGCGTTGGCAAACTACACCCGGGCGACGATTAACCAGAGTCGGATGAAACGTCGTAGCAAGCGTTGCGCGAACTACCGGGCCCAACGCTCGACGCAATGATCGAACGAGAGTTTCGCCAACGCTGGGCCGTCATAGACCGTCGATCGTTGGCAGCCGACAAGCTGCCGCAATACAGCCAAGCGTCGGCCGTACTCGGAACGTCGACTACTCGCCCATGGGGAGGGTCGGGATCTTATTTCGGTAGATAGGGAATCGGAAACAATATCAGTGGGAACACAAACGGATCTGACCGTTCGGAATTTTATTGCGGGATCAATATAGGAACGAAATGGTAAAAGTCGAAATTGCGAGAATATATATATATATATAGTCTAATTAAGTGTATCCTTCTAAATCAAATGTCTTCAGAATCCCCTTTCTCTATACACCAAGATATGCGCGGGGACAGCCTCACACCCACACTTTGTTACCCATGCGAAATTCAATATTCACCTTGCAACCCCGAATACATCGTGCAAAGGAGAATGTGTGCAGATCAGATTCATTCAGGATGTTGACCCCAATGCACATACGCCAGATCTCGCGAGCATACGCGAATACACGTGAAGTCGCAGGAAATTTCAAATTTTCGGACCAGATTGACAATTCAATAGTTCAATTTTCTAGAATATATTTATCCCGATATCACGGAAGGGTTTACTATCCACGTTAGTAAAAATTGCGGCTTTAATTTTTCTACTGGAAGTGATTGCTTCTTGGACTTGTTACGAAAAGCATAATTCAACTCGTTGAATCCAATAAATGTATTGGATAATCGAGTGTCTGAAAGAATAAAAATACCGGGCAGCTATTGCTTTACAGCTCATTGGCAAAATTTACGGTAATATTGATAAAGTAATTGTATCATTTTGAAAAACGCTGCGCTTCAAGGAGCACGGAACGTTTCATGGATTAATGTTCGAGCTTGCTGATTTTTTTTAACGCAGACGTATCCGATGATGATTCAATTTCGAGATTTCCATGACTTCCACCAATCGTAAATCGTTTTTGCGATATACGTATTTTCTTAATCTAGGCTACATCTAATATTTCTCATGAAAAAAAGACAAATTTAGGTGTAACTAATGATCGCAGTATAATTAGTACATTAAATGGCCGTAGTAACAAAATATCAATCAAATCGATGTCGTGCACTTGTTCTTTGATTGTCCCTATACCTGCACCTAAAAAACGAAGCATCTTTCAAAACTAATCGCTAAAACGTATTTCCGACTGTTCATTTTCAACCATGGAGAAATCGTAACGAACAAGAGTGGAGAAATTGCATGCCTCGCGAGTTCCCGCTGTATCGTGAAGGTTTTTCACAGAGGATTGTTCGATTAGCCCCCCCCCTCCCCGCTCTCCGCAAGAGCTCCTATATCCGACGTGTCGCAAGTAGCTAGTTCGCGAGGCTCTCGTGGATAGCTGAGAAATTTCGCTTAGTCGAACAGAACCCCCGAAGGTTCGCGGTTTGTGTTCCGTCGAAGACTGCACGTAGCTTCTATAAACAATCACGCGCTGCTGGGCTATTCGTCAATCTTCACACTTTCAAGTCAAGATACAATTTCTGTGCATTAATACGTGGGAAACGCGCGCTCAATTTCCTCATCATTCGTATCCACAGAACGGAGTTTCGCGTGAAGCACTGGATATCCGCACGCGCCTGCACGCATGCACGCCCGTACGCACCAAAGCACGCGCGCGCGCGCACGAAAGCACGCGCGCGCGCGCACACACACACAATACTGAATCAAGCATAAAGCGGATATAATATGAAATGCTAATATAATTTACAAACGCTTCTAATATAATTTACGCTTGGTTTCTCAAGTCCCAACATCAGCAGGCAATCAGGGCTGCCGAGCAGACTGTTCCGACTGGGACAGTCGGTCCCTCAGGGGCTGACCCATCTGCCCCTTCTAGCAGATCTCGCGCGTTTCCCGTAGTTTCTGCGGGAGGCTTACCGTTGGTACGTAATACCGGCGAGAGCAGGCGTCTTGGCGCGATTGGACCGGGCGAAGAGGACGATAAGCTCTTCTTGTTCAATGAGAACAATAAGATTATGAGAAATAGTATATTACGATATGTGTGCCTAAAGTAGTATATTATTGCACGGCGTGTAGTTAGCGCCCGAGCGCAGCGAGGGTGCTAAACGCTGTGCATTAATGGACAACTTTAGTCGCGAGTATCGTATACTATTTATAGCACATGTGACATAAACCCGCCCCGGACGCGGTGCGGACGCGGATGGGTCAGAGAGGAGGAGGGGGGGGGGGGGCGCAGCCCCCCGAGGGATGAAATTATTATTTTTAAAGTTGCGTTAAAATATCATATAATCTCAACGTTAACCGCAAATCAAGCACGGAAGAAAAAAAATTGAAAAACTGTCACACCAGAATAATAATTTCGATAATCCATGTACGTTTATTAAATAATGTATACAAAAGTAGGTGAAACAAGGGGAATAACTTTAATTTTTTCAACTTATGTAATTAAAACACCAATTTAAAAAACTGTAACGATTTTTTTTGACCGCTTTTGTTGGTTTGCACCGTCTTATTTTCAGTCGTGCATGTTCGTGTGACATTGCAATTATTGAATGTTAGATTGCCGCTAGGGCCGTAATTTCCGTACAACACACTATGGGTCAGCGTTTCGTCTTGATTACGCTGTAAATTTTTTTACAACATGAAAGTGTTTTCAGGAGAATCGCTAATCAATCCCTGTCTCGTAATTTGTTCGTGATGAATTTTTAAGCCCCAAATGACATTTAAAAGTATTTTCTTTTGTTTTTTATGCATCTGTGAAGTTAGGCGATCGATTTTCGAAAAGCATGCGGAAAGTGCGTAAAAGCGTGCGTACAGTGCGGGTTTAGGTCACACTGTGCAATAAAATCATAATGTGCCTGATGTGTAAACTCTCTGCATATGAGAGCGAAGTACGAGAGATCCAACTGGGACGAGTGGGGGAAAGACATAAACAGGAGCTTGTGAAGCAGGAACCTGTCCTGCAAGGCAGGCTACTGGGAGAGGCGCTGAGCCATAGGCAAAAAAGGGTTACGCGTCTGCCGCAAGGAGCAATGTTGATTGCCCAGTCCGGGGAGCCCAAGCTTCGCCCGTCGAGCTAGATTGAGGAGTAATCGAACGAGGGCGATCTTAGGCTTCAGAGAGCTGACGACTCCCGGGGAAACGATAAGATCCGCAAACACTTGCAGAAAGGATTCGGGAATCTTCTACCGAAGATTGAAATTGCGGCAATACGACAGACCAGGCAAAAAAGCCTGGTGATAAGTGTAGCTTCTCAAGAGGATGTTGACCTCAAGAGGATATCCACAAAAAACGACCTCAAATCGGACCTAATCGAGAAGAATCTGCGGCCAATGGCAGACGAGGGCAGAGATGCCCCGGAGGAGGGAGTTGTCTTTAGTTAGGGTCGACGACTAGGTAGCCGAGATACCTGAGCCAATCACATCGCAGCCTGCGTCGCGACAACCTGTTTGCGATCCTTCCGCGCTTTCCGCTTAGTTCCCGTGTGGTTTCTGTGGGAGGACCGAGGGTAGCAGTGGCGCCGCCAAGAGCGGGGGCCCTGACTTCATCGCCTCGGCTGCGAGGATGAGATAACCTCTATAAAAAAATCCTCAATTGCAAATTTTTCGTGTGCGGCGAAGGGAAGCGTGGCCGGAGGGTAGACATATTCTTAGTACACCTCGGATACCTGGCGACTTCCACGTCTATAAGCATTCTCGGCATTATGGGCGTATGATCCGAAGAACATTTAGGCCGTCCCGTTTAAGCGAGAACTACATTAGCCCGACGCACACGTCTGAGACGTCTCACACGTGTAAGGTTGGTGTGCACACCAAACCGACGCGCGTCTCAATGTGTGTCACGAATTTCACGCTGGTTTAAGATCAAGTGAGGACTCTGTTATCAGTCAGATACAAATGTACGAATCGGACAGTGATTTTAAAAAAGATTTACTTCTCTTGATGGCTTTGAATCGCTTCAGAGCATCAAGGAAAAAAAATATGAAAATAAAACACTGGGCTCACCACATAAACTTAAGAAGCGAGGTAGTTAGTAAATACCATACTCTCATGAAAGATTTAGAAGCAGATGAAGCTCGCTTTTTCATGTATTTTCGCATGTCAAAAAGCACAATTTGATGAAAATGATGACCTAATAGAACCAGATATGAAAAAAATCATACATTTCGGAAACCAATTAGTACGAAGCAAAGATTGGCAATTTTCATGGCGGCGTCTCTGTATTCTCGCAATTTTATATTATATATGACAGAATACTGCTGACCCTGTTCAATGAATTCTTCGTCACTCATCTTCATAATAAAATAACCACTGATCTTCGCGTCGGAAACTAAACTGGCCAGTCAGCGCTCGTGGAATGATGAGTCCGACGTCTGAGACGTACAGAGGTACACTATGCGCACGCTATCAGACGCGTGGGTTACCCACTGCACCATCCAACTAAAATCTGGGATCATTGGATCGGCGTTGCGTACACAGCGTTGCGTAGCGTGGCGTGAATCGAGTGTAGCCCTACACAACTAGTCGCCACATGAAATATATGGGCGCTTTACTAAAATCAAATAAAACAAGGATAGTCAACATTTTCTGGTCGATACCGTTTCGTGTATCATCCGAAGGTCTCAGAAGTGCCGACTGTATGATAAGAGACTCCCTGAATCCTGACTGGCGATCAGTAATACCATTTTGTTCCATAAGAAAAGTCGTAATTTGAGAATAAATGATGCGCTCAAACACCATAGAGAGCTCGGGAAGATTCGCGATGGGTCTGGTATCCGATGGAGTCCGAGGAGTTTTAATTTTTGACAACGGTAATATAAACGCTCGTTTCCATAAGTAAGAAAAATATGAATTTTTAATGGATAGATTAAATAAGACTGTTATTGCCGATAGGATAGATGTCCGAGCTCTCGTGATGGAAAATTAAGAAAGTCCATCAGGACCAGCACGGAGAGAAGTAGTGAGAGAAAAGTATTTAACAACTGTATCTAATGTAATTGGTACAAAAAGAAAAAGAATAGTGCGGTTGTGGAACAGAGTTTAAGGAGTCAAGAAGGTCAGCGTGTGAGAGCTGTGTACCAACATCAGAAATAGATACATAATATTCATTAAATTGATTAGCGCTAATGAAACTAAGGGGAGAAGATGGAAGAAGCTTTAATAAGTCCTAAATTTGCAAGCTGCTTCCATAGTCGAGATGCTTCAGTAATAGTACTGATCCTAGTGAATAAAAATCGCTCTCTTGCCTGACGCAGCTGCTCAGTCACGTCATCCCGAAATCGGCGGTAAGCATTGTATAGCTCTGCACTATTAGTACTTTTGCGTGCCGAAACAGTTTGTTACGCTCACAAATATTTTCTTTGAGTTCGGCTGTTAGCCACGATGTCGCATATCTACAGCACCGAAATTCCCACATAGGCGCAAATGAGTTGAAAGCCTCATTGTTTGTACATGTTCGTACACGCAGTTAAAATGTCTACATTGTCGACGATGGCATCGCACTCAGAGATTGAGTCCACAAGTGGAAAAATAGTGGTAGCAATTCTTGCGTTGTAAGCTTCCTTGATAAAATGTTTAAGACAACGCCGCGAAATAACTCGCGTGGATGGCTCCGGATAAGTTGAAACATAAGTTATTTGAAGGATATTATGACCGGCAATAAATGGGGCTGACGCACAGTGGGGCCAAATCCCAAAAAGCTGGCCAAAAGTCGAAAAATAAAGTTTACGTGCCGGTAATTTGTAGTCGAGGGTTAGGTTAGGTAAGGGTTCGAAGGTCAAATTTCAGACTTCGGTGCGCCCTCTCCTTTATACCTGCTACTGTGGGTCAGTTGAAAGGAGGCCCTCAAGCGAGCTAGACGCGTCGTGCAGTAAGCAAATATTTTAACGCTAATAATGGCTAAGAGGACGCCAAAACTCTAAAAATCAATCGATTTCAATTTTAAAAAATGGAGGCAACAGCTAGTAAGTAGAAAATCATTATGTAATACAAAATTAATAGTAATAGTTCATGCGATAACAATAAACGGATCATTTGTACGAACATGAACGGGAGATTACAACGGAATTTTTTTAACACAGGGAAAAGTTTATAAGTTCTATAGAGATTTTGCGACTTGACCGATCGCATGGTGTAGATCGAACTATTATTGAAAAAAAAACTTGCTGTCTCTAGCTGCCATTGCATCATTGGTGCGAGTTCTTGCAATGTAAAACATAGATTTCTGAATTTCGTACATTAACGACGCGGAATGTTTTGCGCTTTTTCTTGAATTTGTCTGCGGTCTTCATTGTATTGAGTGTTATGATACGTAATTCACTTTGATGAAGATCCTCTTTTTCTTTTCAAATAATATTTCGGAATAAATAATAGTAACGAGGTTGAATATGGTATTATCCATCTATATAGATATTATATGTTCCAATTTTAGAATCTGTCGCTGATGAACGTGAAGCATGTGGCCTGACAAGAGAGGGATTTTTTTCGATATTAAAAGGTCATTTGAATGACAAAGCGACTGAAACATATGCAGTGATCGAAAATTTCATGTCTGCTAAATTGCAACGTCCCTTTGCTCTATCAGACAATGCAAAACCTGTTCTCCGCAAGTTTTTGCATGAGTTGCACAAAAAGTGGCAGCAAGCATCGAGAACTGAAAGCAAATTTCTGCAAAAATATTCTGAATGGTTGAGCGTGTTTGTTTCTTTCGAAGAAACCAAACAATCTTCAGGAAAATCCCAAAGTCTAATGATCGGACAAAACGAAGGAGGACTGAAGAATTACGCGCAAGACATAGTATGGAAGTTGACGTATGCGACTCAAATGAGCCTTCGTTCATCTGGGAAATCAGATGCGGCGAAAATTGTCGGTGATGTGGGATTGGGTAGCCCATCTAAATCTAAGAAGTATAAGGAGTCCATAGATCCGAAACGAATTTATCTGCCGATGCTGCTCTGTCGCTTATAGCGGAACTAAAATTATCGAAATTATAATATCAGGGGCTTCGTAATAGAACTAAAGAGAACAGCTGTTATTTATTTCCACCGTATAAATTGCTATATCATGCCAAGCTCAAATGTTATCCGCCTAAGTCAGATAATTCTGTCAACGAATGTAGTGCTGAGGTAAAATTGCAGGCTTTGCTGAATCACACAGCTGATAGAACATTATTAACACAAATGGATGTTATCAAAAGTTTGTCTCCTGAAAATGTTAGCAACTTGAATTTAATTTGTAAGTGAGACTGCGATGGCACTTCTGGCCAAAGTACGTACAAGCAAAAGTTCACCAATCATGATGCAAGCGAGTCCGATGTTAATATTTTTCTTTACCTCAATCGTTCCCATGCAGCTTGTATCAGACGACCAAGAAACAAACGCTAGACTTGTTGTATGAAAAAATCCGAGGCCGTCATCTCCTTGCTTCCGTAGACCAATTAGGATCCAATTTTTTTACGAGAGTTCTGAAACCACTCGTGTGGAAATGCATTATATTAGACAGCAAGAGAACAATCTTGTCCCTCTTGAAAAGATCATAGATGGAAAAGAAATACGAGTTTCTTTCCGACTTGTTTTCACCATAGTAGACGGTAAAGTTTGTAATGCTATCACGCATAATACGTCTACTCAACGATGCTATTTATGCAAAGCAACTTCAAAAAACTTTAACAATATCGATGCAATTCTAGAAATGGAAGTATCTGAAGATGATCTACAGTTGGGATTATCAACTTTGCATGCATGGATACGGCTTTTCGAATGTTGCTTGCATGTAGCATATAAGCTTGAAATTAAAAAGTGGCAAGCGCGTAGTGATAAAGAAAAGGAACAAATAAGAAGGGTTCCCGTATTGAATTGGGTCTAATAGTCGATCAACCGAAGCCTGGTTTCGGTGGCTCGAATGATGGGAATACCGCTCGACGATTTTTCGAAAACTCAAGCTTTTCTGCTGCAATTACAGGGGTTGATGAGGCCTTCATTGAGCGTTTCCATGACATATTGCAGACAATTTCGAGTGGCCATGAAATCGATTTCATAAAATTTCTAGATTGTGCCTTATAGACAGCTCGCTACTTTGTGCAGTTATATCCATAGTTCTACATGCCAACTTCGGTACATAAGGTATTGATTCATGGCGCAGAAGTGATAAACTCATCGGTATGGCTGATAGGACAACGGTCTGAAGACGCTCAAGAGTCTACTAATAAATACATTAAAAAGTTTCGGGAAGATTTTGCAAGAAAGTGTTCCCGAGCCAAAACAATGGAAGACATGATTTCACGCTTATTATTAAGGGGCTATACCAGTGTGACACTTTCAAAAAATCGATTTTTTTTCTTTTTTCGACAGTTTATACTTTCAAGACTATCATTACCTTTTCTATCATTTATATCAATATAATTTTATCTTGCAAAAATCGATGGTTAAATCTTTAAACGCGTTTATCTCGACATGAGATTTTTCAAATTTGCTGACATTCTAACTCAAAGAGCAATTATCCGATTGACTTGAAATTTGAACTGACTACTCTTGAATATATTTACTCTACAATGACGTAGAATATTTTTGATTGGATGAAAATTGACGATTTGTGATCGAAACAAACGACCATTTTATGTAAGCGATGTAAGATCGCCATTGGTTCTTGGTATGCGCTTAAGAATTCTGACTGACAGGACATGCATCAAGAGCTCATGCAGGACAAGTGCTGTGAGTACCTTGTGAACTAGAACTGTCGGTTCTTCGCCGCGACCTTGAGGGAGGCCCGGCATAACAAGCTCACTTAATCCTGAGACCTGTGCTCTCATTTGCTTCTTAAGCTCTAAGATTTTCTGGCGAAAATTAGAATTTTCAAGTTCTAATTTCACATTACTCAGCATAAGTTTTTCAAATTTGACTGTACGATCAGCTGCGGTAGTAACCAACTGAGGGATCGCACTTAAAATATAATTAATTCTACTCATAGCCGTGCGCTATTCAGGGACGAAAGCCGAAAATCTGGATTCGGAGTTATGGAGCATAGCAATGACAGTGTCAAGAGGCGCGTTTGATGCAGATACCAGTAGCTAGGGTCTCAGTGGTCGTTGACGCCGACGGATTGGATATTTTTTTTATCTTGATATAACATCTACTAATTGTCGAATAATTTGAAAAGCTTTTCGCACAGCATCGGTGACAGGCGCGGAGACCCACTTGACAGGTAAGCGAATTACGCGCGAACGGCTTATAGCATTTGAAGCACTCCGTAGGCATGTAGCGTCACTACGTTACCGACGGTAGGAAGAAGGTGCAGGTGACGATGGGATGGATGTTGTCATATATCGCGACACAGCGATATCATTGCTTCTATCAATAGATCGACGGAGTGGATCCAGTGCTATGTGCGATGAGAGAGTGCGCATGCGCCGTGCCGTATCACAACGTAGGGGGGCGGGAGAGGGAGAAAGAGAGAGAGATTGATTGATTGATTTTATTAAGCCCTAGTAAAATATGGGGCTAAATTGCAAACATTACAGTATAACGATATAATTGTAACCAAGTTATGAGCTACTACTTTATGCTAACATAATTCGCTAATTATTCATACCACTTAAAGCGTTCAACAACTAATACGTTGCACTTTCAAATTGAGATACATTGAAATAACTATGTATGAAGCTGCGTAAATCATAAGGAAGTCATCATGGAGGGGCGAACGAAATTGAAAGATATTTTTATGTCCAACATAAGTCATTGCAATAAACGAACAAAAAATCGGTCTGATTATCGAATTTTATGTAAAACAAAATCATGAAAATCAGCTATTTTCAACCCAGTCACACTAGAATAGTCCCTTAACACACGATAATGACATGGGGCATTGCTACCTTACCCACGGTAAGAAATTTTAGATCCTCACTGTCCATAACAATCAACAGATCACTACCAGCCGTATGTAAACAGAGTCAATCGAGTTCCTCGTTGGCACAGATGCAAATGCGGTGCGCCCTTGTGGTCACGCATGAATGTGACGAGTGCATGGGCGAGTGGATTTTGGTAAGTGACATAATTGTTAAACAAACCAAGCGAATGGTATACATTATATGATCCGAATGGTAACTGTGGCATTGGTGTCAGCCTGGTGATTGAGGTGACTGGGAGCTGCCGGTATGAATGGAGTATGAAGAATTACTGCGGGATCGGCGATCTCAACGCAATCTTGATCCGGATGATGTATGGAAATGATGGAACGAACGAGAACGCGGCCGGGCAAGAGTGAGTGCTGACGGGCGCCAACTGGGTGGCGTAAGAAAATTATCTACGAGAGAGTGCAAAGTGCGAAGCTGTGGTGAAGCGTGCGATGACATGGATCCTGAGCGCGAATAAATTACGGCTGAAAAAGCATACGAGGGGTGAATGCGGAAAATGATCCGGTGAACGGATGAACTGGAGCAAATGAAGTAGGCCGTCAGCAGGTTTAAGCGGACCTGCCAGCGGCCCAGTAGGACTGGAAGACAGTATGAACAGACGAGGAATGAATATAGAAGAATTCTTGGCGAATACGTGGAGAGGAGATATGCATAGTAAAAGAGGACACGGAGAGGTTTCGTCAGTGGAGGTTTCGTCAGTGTGACTGGTAATCACGTTCTACGGCGTGATGTGTATAAGGTGTGCATGGGTAAGCGTAGACATGAGAGCCTGAGCTGTGGGAGAGTGGCGGGAGGTTTTACGACTGCTCAGCGTGAGACTGTTTGGATGCCCAGTTGGAAAAGTTTTCCCCCGCCGCTGGTGTGAATGCCCCTGCATTGCTTCTGGTGCCACGGGACCGAGAGGATGAAAGGGGGGTGCGACATAAGGTTAGGCAGAGAGTGATTCACAGAGTAATTTTGGAATGGCTAAAAAGAATTTATGATTCGTGTTTAGTGCCAGGCCAGATCTGTGGCCCATTAATTTAGAACGTGATAATGGGCTCCCTGCTGTGGCGGCCGCGGGAACAAGGATGTATGGCTGTTGCGTATGAATGGATGCGAATGGTTCGTGAATGGGGGGAGAATGTGGGTGTGAATTGGGATAAAACGGTAATGATGTTGATGACAAGTAGTTTGAGTGCGAATAGACGGCCAAGTGTGTGGGTGTGTGTGAATGCGGTATACGAAGAGTATGTTGAGCGTGTGAAGTACCCGGGACTATGGATGAGTGAGCGAATAGGCTTTCGGCTGCATCCGGAGTGTATGAGGGAGAAAATGCTGAGTGTGATGGAAAAAATTAGGCGAGTACTTAGGTGTGGATGGGGTTTGCGTGAGAATGCGGTAAATTCGTTACATAGAGGTACGTTTGCTGCGTGTGTGTTGTACGGCCGAGTGTGTTGGGTGATATGTCAAGATTTAAGGGGCCAGTCCACTTTGGAGCCACGAAAAAAGGCTATTTTTGCAATTTTTTTTTTGAGGATTTTATAAAAGATATGAATATAAAAGTTGTTGGGCTTGATAAAAATAAAGTCTTGAAATACATTAAAAAAAATTAATTCATTTTAATTAATTTTTAAGTACCAAAACTATCGTTTAACGTAACGCTTTAAAAATAGGTGGGCTCCATGCTCCGTCACAACTCGGCAACGGCTTGCCTGAAACAAAAAAATCAAAGTCCATTCGATTGCGTATGACACCAGCTACAAAATGACCCTCGGATATAAAGTTTTATTAAAAAATAAAAAAAAGGCAGATGAAAAACAAAAAAAGTATTTTAAAAAACGCGTTTTTTCGCAGTTTTTCGCAAAAAAAGAGTAACAATAAAAATGGTAAAACCATCGAGAGTCATCTTGTTGCGAATCATGTTTACAATATGTGGTTCAAATTTCAAGAGAATCGGTTTATTTGTTTTAGAGATACGATGGAGCTAAATTTTAAAAACGTTGTTTCGAGAAAAACGCGTTTGAAGTTTATACTATGAACAACTCTTACCTAACCTCAATCGGTGATTCCTGCTCCATACAAAATCCCTTCTGATTGCTCATCATCGTCGATTTCTTCAAGTCTGGCTTGCTTTCGTTTGGTTCTGGTCTCTTTTGAGCACTCTGAACTGCGGCGGTTTGCAGAGCGAATACGCTCGTCATCGCGATTGTCGGCGAATCCGATGGCGATCGGGCCGAGTTTGACGCCCATTATTTCCATTATGTTAAGCACTGGACGAATTCCTTCGTTAAAGACACGCGCGGAAACTTTGAGGTAATATCTACGATTTTTTTTGCCGTTGAACATGTGTTTAGGTGCCATATTCCTTACGCAGTTGTTAAAACTTTTATTATTGTTTTGCGTATGGCCACCTAAACACCTTTCGAGCAGTTCTGTTTTGGTAAGATCCTCGTAAATAGGTTTTTAAACTTCCTGTACGTCCTCAGAAAGAGCAGAAGGATGTTTGTAATGTTGCTGAAGTGCCTCAGCTTTAGGGTACTTGCACCATTCTATCGAGCAGTTGTGATGTTGCGGCTTAACATCGGTCGAAATTTTGTGGTAATACCCTGCCCATATTTCTTTGCGCATATCTTCAATAGAATTCAAATTCCTTCGAATAGCTAAGCTGTAATTTGCAGACAACTGTTTCATGAACTTGATCGTCAAAGTTGGTGTTTTTACTTTTGACACTTTTTTTACAGTTGCCGTTTTTTTCTTCACAACTACAGTTTTTTTCGGTGCGGCTTTTTTCGGTGTAACGTTTTTTTATACGATTTTTTCCGCTTCTGCTTCTTTTAAAACTTTTTTCTTCTGGATCGAAGATTTTCTTGCTTCATTTGCACGTTTAAAAACGCGTTTGGCCACATGTAAAACACACCCCAATTTCTTGACAACGAATTCGTCACCATAAGGAAAACAATTAAGCAGCATTCTGAAAGTCTTTGAGTCGCCATCACCGATGTAGAATCCATATTGGAATATAACGGACAGGTGGAAAATCATTCCCATTAAGTTGCCAAAAATTTAAATTCGTATTTCGTCGATAAATCCGTGAACTGAGTGTCGAACTTTCCGTTCCTTCCGTTTCGAATAAAATCATAAATAATCAAAATGGTTGACGATCCTCGCTATGGCAGTCCCGGGGCCGGCGCGGAATCCAGTGGTGCGGGACCAAACGGCTCGCTTAACGAAACCGTAACACCCGCCGACCTATTGGTCATACTCAGTGGAATTAACCTGACAAACAGGTTGGTGTCAATACCGGAATTCGACGGGACCTCAATTCCCCTCGGCAATTACTTACAAAACAAAGTAGATTACGGGGTGAGGCGCGTACCTGTGTCCAAGGCCAAAGTGTTCGCTCGGTTAGAGAACTAACAACCGCGTTGCAGGACGGGTTAACTCACGGTCGGAATTTCAATTCATGTTTGGGTTGCACTCTATGGGTTGCACTCTATGGGTTGCATCTAAAGCAAGTTGAAACACCCCGGTGCTTATATCTCCGAATTCTCCGGCTAATGAGCCCTGCTCGAACTGCCTGGAAGGAAGAATTAGGGTGTAAGGCCTCTGGGATGAAAGTTGATCCGATCGCGACTCTGGCAATTGAATCTTTCCGTCAAGCGCAACCCTCGCGACTGAATAAATTACTTTACATCGCGAAACCAAAATCTCTCAGGGAAGCGCTTGAGATGGTAGAGGATATATCCTCTGATTGGTTAGCCGGGGCGGTAGAAGCAAAGTGTGGAGAACGTCCGCGAACCCCCGTCGGCGACGCCCTCGCGTTAGTCGCCAAAACGGAGGCAAAGCGAAGAGGACACGGGGGCGTTCGTCTGCCCCCGTGTCCCGGCCTAAATCGGAACGTGAGCTGCGAAAAGAGCCAGCACCGCGGTTCAGTAGTCCTGTTAGGTCGGAACATTTTAGACCCTCGGGAATATTGAAACACCGAGACGATTCGCCTGCTAGATCAAATCGACCGAGGTCACCGGATGATCGAGGTGGATGTGAGCGACGCTATTGTTGCTTGCGCGGCTCGGGCTGCGGATGTTGCCCTTGGAACCAGCGAACCCCTACTCAATATCGAAAAGGGGGTGGCTGCAACCACCGGTACTGCTGTGCCTACACCGGTGGGTGCAATTGCTGCCCGTGGACCGTCACCGCTCAAAGATATACCCGCGGCCAGAGCTTAACATTATCACCCGTCGCGGATCAGGGCAGCTCGCGACCCCAGAGTCCCGAGCCTTTAAACTCAATAGGGGCTCGGCGTCCGGACGCGGCGAGCCAGCCTTTCCCTTCCAACGGAAAACGCTCTCCAAAATTTCAGGACAGACATCAATAGGGAAAGATCCTCAACCCGGTGCCAAAAACGAGATGAAAGATTCCTCGTCAGAAACCGAGGATGAAGTGGAGACTCCGGTTGTTACACTATCCGCACCGGAGCTCGTTGATGGAGTCCAGAAATTTTTATGTGATTCGGGGTCGAGTTTAAATTTCATCAAACTTCATGCCCTCCGTGATAAAGTCGCGTATGACCCTGCGAAATCGCGTGAATATATTGGTCCTACAAACGAAAAGGCGTGGTCATTGGGGACGGTAAAATTAACGATAAATGATCAACCCCATACCTTTCACGTTGTCAAGGAATTCGTGACAGAAAGCAACGGACTGCTCGGTAGACCCTCCATGCACCGCGAAAAGGCCGAGCTATCGTTCCATCATAACGCTCTTATGATGACGAGTGATCCTATTCGTCCTCGACCGTTTATAATAAACGGATCGTCGCAAACGATCTCCGCGCCGAGTAAGAAAGTTTTTACCATCAAAGCTCGGACACGGAAGCCCTTGGCAGTCGCAGTCACGAATCCAGATCTTCATGAGGGTTATTTGCCATGAAATATTGCCCTTCGAATATTAGGCTGGTTCAAGCGAGGACAGTGATTCGTCAGACGATGAATCATTGCCGCCGCCGAATCGTACCGCGGGAGTACTGGAAGCTTTGCGCTTGGACGGGTTGAACGACGTAGAACGTAGTCACGTCCGTCGAATCGTGGAAGAAGACCCTATACGATTTAAATTGCCTGGTGACAAGCTACCCGGTACCAGCCTCGTTGCACACTGGATACCAACAAAAAATGATTTGCCAGTGAACACTCGCCAATACAGATTTCCTTCCATTAATCGAGATGAAGTCGAAACCCAAATCGGAAAAAAACTCGAGAATGAGGTAATTATACCATCGCAGTCCCCCTATAATTCTCCGGTATGGATTGTACCCAAGAAACCCAACTCTCAAGGTCGACCGAGGATGCTGATGGTGATAGATTTTGGGAAACTGAACGAGAAGACTATCTCCGACGCCTACCCACTACCCAATATATTCGATATACTAGACCAGTTTGGCGAGGCGAGGATCTGACGAGTGGTTTTCAGCAAATTCCAATGGATCTGCGTGATAGCGCCAAGACCGCGTTCTCGACACCGAACGGCCATTATAAGTACGTTCGTATGCCCGAGGGTTTGAAGAACGCACCCGCGACTTTTCAGCGATTGATGGATAGTGTACTCCGAGGTCTCCAAGGTGCCGAATTGTTTGTTTACCTTGACGATATCGATGTATTCGCTCGATTGTTGGAGGAACATGGCGTAAAGGTTCGTCGATTAATGACTCGGTTGCGAGACGCAGATCTCGTACTTGAGCCCGACAAGTGCGAGTTTCTGAAAAAGGAGGTATGCTATCTCGGTCATAATTGGGCGAGATGGCTTACGACCCGATCCCCGAAAACTCGAGGCGGTAAAGCGCTTTCCGACCCCGAAAATGGTAAAAAATATCCGGCAGTTCCTCGGACTGCCTGGATACTATCGGAGATTCATCATGAATTTTTCCAATCGTGCCAAGCTGTTATCGGTTCTCTTAGAAGGGTGGGGCCTTTCGAGTGGGGAAGCGTGCAGCGGCGAAGTTTCCGTGATTTGCGTAAGGCCCTTTGTACGGAACCCATACCCAAATTTCCCGATTTTAACCGACCATTTATGTATCCACGGACGCGTCAGATTACGCGGTTGGGGCCGTGTTAAGTGAAGAGCACGATGGCTTTGACTTCCCAATAGCGTATTTCTCCCGCATACTTCTGCCCATCGAGGTAAACTATGGTACTACGGAGAAAGAGTGTCTCGCCGTCATAAAAGCTTTGGAACATTACCAACCATATTTATATGGTCGGAAGTTTAAACTCGTCTCCAATCACGAGCCTCTTAAATGGATCGGCTCTATGAGTGATCCAGGAAAGAGACGGCACGTTAGAGACTGAGCCTCCAAAATTACAATTATGAGTTTGTTTACAAACCAGAAAAGCTCAATGTTAATGCGGATGCTCTTTCCCGTAACCCTACAAACCCACTATCATGAGAATCCAGCGAGTCGGAGGATTCGGACCGGCCAACAATGGTACTCCCTATGGATAGCGGGAGACCCCGACTGTACTCCGCCCCGAACGAACGTCGCGCGGGGCAGAGAAACCCGAGACACCCCGATCCTAATACTCGGAGCCCTATTGCCCGGCGTACGCGTGGACAAACAGCTAATTCAAAAACAACACGCGCGCAGCCCAATTATGCAGAGTCATCGGGGACGAGTTCGGGAGAGGAAGCCCGCCCAATACAGCGGCTGAACCGTAGCATGCTCCCTACCCCCCGAAACGACGAATTCGGAAACGCCCTCCACAGCTAGCTGATAAGACCAGTGGTTTTATCACCACCTGTGGCTATAGACATTGGGGCCCCGGCCCTGCCAACCCCTATGAAATCATCGTTCCTGTGGAAGCTCCTCCTAGTGACACGGAGGATAGTACTCCCGTGAAAGATCTTATCCCCGACAAGAATACGTCAGTCCACGAGGAGCTGCAATATACCTTCGAAAAATCCGACGCGTCACTAAAACAACTCGAACAGATATGTTGCGAAGGTCGGGCACAATCAACCGGTGGCGTTGAGGGATTGTTGCCTAAACGTCTTTCGGATGGCGAAGAAGTCATGTACTCAGCAAACGACTACAGCAATTCTCTAAGCGGTCCCAACAGCTCATCGAAGAGGAGCTCCTACGAAGAACTAGCCTTGTCGGGTCCCGTTCGCGTAGGAGCGAGCGAAACTGTGATGCTGATGACGAGCGCGAGGTGCCCGGGGCACCAGCAGCAGCTTCTACGCTACTGCAAGAGTCACGCAGCGAGACAGAAGAGAAGCATCGCTCGGGCCCCTTCCTCCATCCCTCCCTTACACTACCATCGTCGCTATGCGTACAGCGTGACGACGCAGCATCTTTAGGGCCTCGCGCTGCACTCCAGCCGACCAGCGATGAAACAAACAAGCACGGAAAGCTATCGTGTTTATCCGACGAGGCTACCATGCTGTCGCCTGTACGAAAAAGGGAAGGAGACACAAACGACGCTCTAAAACGAGTCGGTCAGCCTCAAATGCCTTATCTCTACGTGCTCGCCCGTCGCCCAGAAACGAGTCTAGCGTTCCTTATCATGAGACTGCGTCGGACCTATATGGCGTTCCGACGTCAAAACCCCAAATAAATCAGGTTTTGATTCCCAATTCCAACAAAACCAATTCGAAAATAATTGGCGGTCGTGAGAATCTCACATATCGGAAGAATAATTACGTACACTTCGTCTCGGCCGACGGCGAGCTGGTTACCCCGGTGGGTAAATTATTATCCGACCTGGGACTGATCGGATTTTTAAATAGTACGGACAACACCGAATTTTTAAATAGTATTGTAATAAAGGCCTGATATTATGATGACACGAGCTTCGATGAAATCCGGGGTGATTTGGAAGCTCTTGCACGAGAAATGAACGAATCGACATTGAGATCGTTTCGCATATCTCGTCATGGTTATTTTACTGACGAACTTGGCCCCGACAGGCTCCTACACGCGATTCATTCCTTATTCGATAACAAGGGGATAGATGTGGTGGTTTGTTATGGCAGGACTCAGGTCCCTTCTCCGGAGTTCAGGGAGGCCATAATTAAAGAGATGCACTCGAGCCTTATAGGCGGTCATAAAAGCGTTACGAAGACCTATAGGCGAATTCGAGAGCGTTTTTATTGGCCTACCCTCAAAAACGACATCCAATATTACATTCGTCGTTGTAAGGGTTGTCAGGAACAGAAACTCGTTCGTGCAAAAACTCGCTAACCCATGCTCTTGACCGATACACCAGCAGATACTTTTGATAAAGTATCCCTTGATACCGTTGGTCCGTTGCCTATTACTCCTCACGGGAATAAGCATATACTAACGGTGCAAGATGATTTATCCAAATATTGTCTTGCTGAGCCAATCCCCGATCTGAACGCGCCCACCGTTGCAGAGGCCGTGCGTCGTCTGTACAGCCAGTTCGGAGCTCCATGGGCAATTCGAACTGACTGTGGAACCTCATTCACGAACGGTAAACCATACGATGACATCTGGCTATCGTCCCCAAACTAATGGTGCGTTGGAACGAAGTGATATCGTTCTAACAGAATATATCAAGCACTACGCGGACCGATACGACGATTGCGACCGTTTACTACCCTTTACCGAGTTTTCCTACAATACAAGCGTTCACGAGGCGACGAATTTCACGCCTCATGAGGTTGTGTATGGAAAAACAGCCCGACAGCCTAGCGAATTTCCGACCCAAGACCGTCTAGCTACGAGTAGTTCGTTCCTCGTTGAGCTCATAAAGCGGCAAAATTAAATTCGAGAGATGGCCGGGGAATCCCTGAATCAAGTAAAAGAACGCTCTAAACTATACTACGACCGTAAATGCCGGCCCTTTGAGAGAAAAATCGGAGATCAGGTATACGTTTCAATAGAAACCCCGGGAGAGAAAATTCGACACTCGATATCACGGTCCCTATAAAATAAGATCGATTACCGATAGGAATAATGTCGTCCTCGAGACTGAAAGAGGTGAACGGTTCACTAAACATGTTGATAAAATCAAATTAGTCTACCTCTAGCTAGTTTGTCAACTGTGTGTATTAACAGCAAAACGATAACCGCGATTATCTGCGTCCTTGTCTTCGCGGGCTGTGGAATGAGCAACCCAATCCCCAGGAACCCCTACGTCGTCAACAAACTCAAAGATAACGCTGGAATATACTACGAGCTACAAACGCCGGTGCAATTACAACGCGCTGGTTGGAGACTGACATTATTCATCGACCTTGCCGAATTCATCGCGTCCTTCCCAAGGACGGCGGAAACTTGCCAAAAATTCAAGCAAAATGCCTCAAATATAACTCGGAGGCGGGTTGTAAGGAGCTGCTCCGTAGACCTTACATAATATCGGGGTTACGGCGCGGCCACATGCTAAATAATGATCTATGGGGGATCGGAAACCGCAAGGATCTCAAAACATCGTCGCCCTTAACAACAATGAAGAGACGTTCAGTGCCCTTCGGATTTGTGGAAAGCATCGGTAAATCCATATTCGGAACCCTCACCGGGGATGACGCGGATTATCTCTCTTCCCAAATAGATCGTCTATTTGAGGATCAACAGGAACTAACTCACCTCCAGGAACAACAAATGCATATTTCAAGATCAAAATTGCAAACGCTACATAACGAACATTTAGAGGAAGCAAAACGAGTGGAAGCTATATACCGAATTGTATCGCACATGCACGATGACCTCAGCACGATCGTTGATGCATCCGCCGTGGCCTATTACAATTGCTCGCTCGCTAACTACGGAAATAAAGTCGCAAACAAAATCGGTAATTACATACGTGCCTGCGAGAAGTACATCTCTGTGATTAGCTCCGCAATCAGCGGGAAATTCGATCTCGCGGCCATATCACCAACGCAACTGCGAATCGTAGCGGAAGAAGCACAAAACCACGCAGGGGGCGGGGGGACTGGAATTTCCCTACCTCCTAGAACATATACGCCCAGAGTACCTTGAGGCTCTTGTTTGGACAGACGTGACGTCACGCGATGGGCGACTAATGACCATCATGCATATACCGCTTGTGGATCCAATGATATACGACCTATACCGGATAATCGCTTGGCCTGTTCCTCAACAACTCGGTAACGGCACCGGCTCAGCAAGCATTGTGCCCGCTTCACCTCACATCGCTTTGGGAAGGACCCGCCAAACCTCCCTTCTAGTTAGCGATGCATACAGAAATCAATGTGAGGCGGCCGATGGACGACTGATTTACCCTGGAAATGTTCCAGTTCGAGACACAAATGCAGGCGTCTGCGAGCTGCACATGCTTACCATGCCATCCCAGGAAGCCATGCGCCAGTGTAACATACGCCTACATCCACACCCTGAAGATTTCTGGGAATATGTGGCTACACACGGCGGTTGGCTTTTCTCCCTTGTCGAGTCTACGAAGTTGCGGGCGACGTGTCTAAACACACCGGTAGTTGACATAACGCTACGGATCATGGGGATTCTACAGTTGGAGGCTAACTGTGTTGGAGCAATCCGTACTATCAAGACCTTATCAAGTCTTCGTGAATATGCGGGCAAAGAGACGTTCTTCTACGAGCCGGGAATAACGCTTAATTCCCACCGTAATTCCCACTTTGGCCGACAGCGGTATCGCATTGGACTTCGGGGAAATATTCACTCAGGCGCACAAACAGTCCGCAAGTAAAAAACCCGAGTCTGAGCCTCGAGGACGGGGAATCGCTGCTCGTTGTGGAGAAAAAAATGCATGTCATAGGTGAGCATAAAAGAGAGAGAGAGAGAGAGAGAGAGAGAGAGAGAGAGAGAGAGAGAGAGAGAGAGAAACAACATTTTCTCACCCTGGCCAGCTTTGCTAGTGAAGCGGGAGTAATATTGTTATTCCTAATCTATACCTTGAGGGCTCCGCCATCTCTCTTTCTCTCTCTCTCTCTCTCTCTCTCTCTCTCTCTCTCTCTCTCTCTCTCTCTCTCTCTCTCTCTCTCTCTCTCTCTCTCTCTCTTATACATTTGGAATTGGTTGTGCTCGCGAAGAGAGAGCTCTCGCCCAGCCGAAGAGAACTCGCACGAGCATTCGGCCCGAGAAAATTCTCAAGAAGGCAACTTGACACCTAGCTGCGCAAGAGGACTCTCTTCCCCGCCCCGCCCCTCGTCAAGAATTACTCGTCGCCTAACGAAGTAAGGAATGGGAAAAGAGAGGGACAAGCTGAGGAAGGACTGCTCTGCCGAAGAACGTTCAATAGTCTTCTGCAGCCCGTAGCAGAGATTGGCAAATTTCGGGGAGTTGGCCAAAGCGGCCGCTGCTCAACCCGGAATGAGAGATCAACGGGAGGAAGTCGGAGAGCTAGTGACTGCCCTCGCCAACTTGATGCTAGGCGAGGACTCCTAGTGTAAAATTCCCGCGCTAGAATAATTCGACCAGGACGTCGATCTCCCTAAGGGGGGCGGGGGGAGTTGTTACGTCCCGTAACATTTTTTTGTTTTAATATAGCTATCATTATTTCCCTATGACTCTGTGCCTCGTGTCTCTGTGCGGTGTCGGGTGTGAAACGCCGACAGTGGGACCGGATGTACCAGGTCGAATTCCGCTGATCGAGGATCACCTGATCCGCGGGGTTCGACCGTGGGACTCCGGGAGCGAACAAGTTTCCGTGGACCTTGCCAAAAACCCCACCGAGCTAATAGCGACCGAGCTAACGTCGGTCCGGTGGTGGTAAGTATGATTAGTTCCGATTTGTCCATGGTTCGCTCCTGGAGTCGGAGAAAACTCCTAGTAACAGCAGTGCTCTCGGCGGTGTAATAAGTCCAGGCCTTAAACCCGGCGGATCCGTACAGAGACATCAGTCTTTACTAGTAACATCCTAGTAGCAACGGAGCTCGCGGCGGTGTAATAAGTCCAGGCTAGCAACCCGGCAGACCCGCACAGCGGCGTCAGTCTACCATTTACTATACTATCAAACATAACTTTTATTCTCACAGAATTATAATATAAACCACAACCTTCGAGTCAGTGATAAAGGTGCGGGGCTTACGTTAAAACCCCGATCAAAATAGAGGACCAATAAGTTCAATGTGCGGTGTGCGGGAGAGAAACGCGGGGAGAATTGTCCCCGCGGAAGAGCGTGCTAGACCGAGAGTAAGAGAAAGGGAGACAGCGACGCGGGGGAAACTGTCCCCGCGTCAAGGCGTGATTACCCACGAAAAGCTGTAAGAAGGATCAACATAATATAATAAAGTATCATTTATAAGCATTTACCTCTAAATAACATTCGTTAGAATTTCTTCCCCCACTCCCGTTTCCACATCAGAGTTTGCCGGGCCCGTATGGGACGTGCGGCTATCCCTTTTAATTAACAGAAATTATATTGAAGAGCCCAAAGATACAACAAAATCGTCCCTTCTGGACGTAACACCATCTACCTCCATTCTTCCAGCACTTCCTGAGTGATTTGCTGTACAATGAGGTTTATGCTTCTCAGACGAGGTGATAAAGTCTAATGTGCTTTCTTTACCGTTCCATTTTCACATCCTTTACAGAGACTTGATCGTATTTCAACATCAGCGCTTTTTCCAGTAAATCGAAGAATAAGTGAAACTTTGGTAATACGCGTTTTGACCCGACGACAAAATATCCTCGACAAAATATCCGACGACACAATATCTGCAGGACAAAATATCCTCATGACAAAAAATCCGCAAGACAAAATATCTGCCGATATTATATACAGTTTAAAGTGTACAGTCATGCTGTTGAAATTTATTTCATCATAAAAAAGAGGAAAATTATTGATATGTGACGGATATGTTTGGGTTTGTTTGTTCGTTTTGTTTTGGTTTGCTTGATTGGGTTTGTTTGTTTGGGTTCAATGAAGAAATTCGTATTATGCCCCCACCCCACTATCTCACACACCCCACAAAGGTGTTTTGCGCGCGACCCCGTTGATGCGGTGGACGAGATTTAGGATTTTGTCTCGCGGATGTTTTGTCATGAGAATATTTTGTCTTTCAGATACTTTGTCGTCGGGTCAGATGTGACGCAGCCGAAACTTTACCAATTCGAGAAAAGTAGCCTCTTTTTCCCTAAATCCGTCACCAGAAACTGTCAAAACGTCCTCGGGAAGACCTTTTTCCTTTTGCACTTTTTTTTCTTCTTCAACAGCTTTGCGCATCACTAAATCGAAAACGGTTTTTACTGCTACCGCAATGCCGGCAACGATTTGATAGTCAACATTCTTGTGTAATCCGCAGCCTAAGTCCATTAGACCACAAAATAAGTCAATTCCAGCTAATCCAATGCTCATTAAACGCATTACAAACACGAGGCGACGATTCACTTCGTGACCACTTCTGATCATCGGGCACGAGTTAATGTACTTTTCGCCACACGCACAACTCGAACACACTTTAAAACCCAGGCCTCGCTCTCCATATTTAGAAAATGAAATTTCTCCCTTACAAACGTTACACTTCAAGTAGTTTGGCAAGTAGTGTACGTTGAAACTCTGATCCTTCGAAGTTGCCAGTTTTTCAGCTGATTTGCTTGCAAAATCTGCAGTTTTATCCGAGTGTTGATTCCCTGAAAACTTCCGCTTCCTGGTTGTCCTTGGATGAGCTTCGTTCTTTTTACCCATGACACACAACCCGATGTTACTCCTACGCAGTCTAAGCGAATACTGATGTTGAAATAACGGTACAGGTGTTTGAATGTTCGTTCTTGCTCCTAAAACTTACTTATAACTGCGGTTATATTTCAAGGAGGACTAAAATATAGCTGGATTATACGATTTATAATGAGAAGCAGCTGTTTAATGAACAATAGCGGGGAAATAGGATTAAAACGCCGATGGGTCGGCTGAGCGCGCTATACACTCAGGTAGACGAAATGAGGTCCTGACGTTCAGGTAAAAAAATACTTAGAGACCTCGGATTTTCATAAAATTTTGCCACAATATTTCTGAATGTATGTACTTTCGAAAACAGTAAGAAAATCGATTTTTTGAAATTTTCAAAGTGGACTGGCCCCTTAAGTTTGCCAGCGAGGCTGTCGATGAGTTCAACCTGTGAGTTTGTGTGTATGTAGGACGGTCTCGACGGATGCGATGCAGGCCCTCACGCGGGACCTGCCGTTGGACGTTGAGGGTGTGAAGCGGATTGTGTGTTTTAAGGTCGTATTCTAGTCTGAACACGCATTTCCAAGCAGATTTTTTGGTCATTAAATTTAGAGAACCGTTTAAATCTAGAGTTAGTGTTTCATTTATATGTCCACATGTTTGAAGTAACATTTTAATTGTTTTCAAAGCATTTTATTCGAAATTGTATATAATATTTGATACTGTGCAGGTCATGTCGCCAATTTTTTCATCCTTGGGCATTACCCAGTGGGACGGAATTCCAAATCTCTGGCCAAATATCGAAGACGAATTCAATTCAGTTAAAAGTCTGTACTCTGGCGTTTTTGGGGTCCATAATTACAACTCTGAAGTCAAAATTTGAAGAAAAAACAAAATGGCGGATCTGATACGGCTAAAATTGATTCAAGAACGTATCCGATTCGGGTAAAAATTTGTAATTAAAAGTTTTTGGGGTCGCTTATCACGAATCTGAAGTCACAATTTGAAAAAAAAAACCCAATGGTGGATCCAATAAGGCTAAAAATGTATTCAAAAACGCATTCGATTACGGTAAAAGTTTGTTCTTGAGAGTTTTTGGGGTCACTTACTACGAATCTGAAGTCAAAATTTGAAAAAACGAAATGGCGGGTCTAATACGGCTAAAAATGTATTCAAAAATGCATTCGATTCCGGTAAAAGTCGGTACTCGGGAGTTTTTGGCGTCGCTTATTACGAATCTGAAGACAAAATTTGAAGAAAAAAAAAGAAAATGGTGGATTCAATATGGAGGACTTGTATGGAAAAAAACGTTTTATTTATACTAAAATGACAAAGATTTGCTTAAAATAAGGTTAATGCAGAATTCCACCCAGTTGGTTACGTACAACTTTACTAGTCGTCATCGGAAGAATTACTTGATTTACAGTCAGTGGATTCAACTGGAAAATAGCTTGAGTTTTCCTCACTTGTTGAAATACCCGGCGCAGTTAATAACTGTACTGCTTCTGGCAGCAATGATTTTATTGTTTTGCAAGGTAATTTGCGCAAGCTAGAAATATAAGGTTTGGATGTTAGTAGAAGCCGTGAAAAAAGGTCTTCAATAGTTTTTACCTGGGAATATTTTATCGCAAAATCTGTTCTGTACTCATTAATGTTCTTATTAATCGATTCTTGAGCGTCTTCAGACATTCTTTCGATTGGTAATAGTGCAGAATTTACTGTTTCCGCGCCATGAAGTAAAACCTGATGCACTGTCGTTGGCATATGATACCACGATTACAAGTGTACAAAGCCGCGGGCTATTTGTAGGGGATAAACTTGAAATCGAATCGAATTAGTTTCATGGCCACTCGAAAGTGCGTGCAGAATAACATGAAAACGTTTGATTAAATTTTCATTTACGCCTGTGATAGAAGCAGAAATGGTAGTCATAAAAAAATCGTCGAGCGGTATTCCCATCATTCGAGCTACTAAACCCAGGCTTTGGTTGATCGACTATCATTCCCAATCGTAAACGGAAACCTTTTTGTATTCCTTCCATTTCGGTTTTTTACACTTTCTTTACAATTTGAATTATGCGCTTGCCACTTTTTTATGTCAAGTCTGTACTCTACATGCAAACAACACTCGAAGAATCGAATCCAGGCATGCAAAGTTGGCAAGCCAAACTCAAAATGATCTCCATTGATTTCCCTGTTCAATGTCGCATCAATATTGTTAAAGGTTTTTGAAGTTGTTTTACACAAATAGCAGCATTGAGCTGATGCAGTATCCGTGATTGCATGGCAAACTTTACTGTCTACCATAGTGAAAGCAAATTTAAAAGAAACGCTTATGACTTTTGCGTTTATGGCAGTGTTGTAAGGGACAAGGTTAGTCTTTTGCTGTTCAATTAATTCCATTTCGTTAACTGTGGCTTCAGTATTTGCGTGCAAAAATTGAATCCTGATGAGTCGACAAAAACGCGGGGATGGTGGCCTTGGATTTTTCTATACAATAAGTGTATTTTGTGTTCCTTGGTCGACTGATAAATGCTGTAATGGAACGAGTGAAGTGACGAAAATGTTTGCATCAGACTTGCTTCCATCATCATCGGTAAATTTTAGCTTGAATGTACTTTGGCCAGAAATGCCTATGCAACCCCACTTACAAATTAAATTAAAGTTACGAACTTTTTTGTAAGGCATACTGTTAATCACATCCGCTCGAGTTAACAATATTCTTTCGATTGTGTGATCGAGCAAAGCCTGCACGTTTACTTCGGCACTACATTCCGTTAGAGAAATATCTGATTTCGTTGGGTAATATTTAAGCTTCGCTTAATGTACTTTATTGTGTGGCGGAAATGAAGTGGAGAAATTTTCTCTGCTTGCATTATGAATTTTCTGGTACTGCGATTTTGAGAAATTCGTTTGAACTATAACCGACAGAGCAGCATCAGGAGAAAGGGGGGTTTCTGAAATCGAGCTGATAGATTCTCTATACTTTTTAGCTTTTGAAGGGCTTTCCCGTGTTGAATCTTGGACAACTGTTGCAGCGTGTGATTTGCCAGATGTTCGAAGGCTCATTTGAGTCACATACGACAATTCTTCGTACGTAAGTGAGGTTTCTCCGATTACCCGACGAAGGTGGTATTTCGCGGATTTTACCGCAGCCTCCCATTTTCCACCCATGTGAGGTGCGGCCGGAGGTTTGAAGGACCAATTCGTCCCAAGGTTGGTCAGCGAGATGATCGTAGAATTCATTTCTGCTGATCCAGCCTTGAAGACAGCCTGAAGGATGAACGAACTTCTGCACCGCTGAAGTTCGTTCCACAGTCACTATACAACGTGTGACAGATGCCCCGTCGACCAGAAAACCGCCGGTATGCTGCCATGAAGGCTTCTGAAGTGTAGTCCGTCACCAATTTCAGGTGTACCGCTGAAGTAGAAAAGCAGACAAAAACTGCGAGGTAACCTTTGTATGTTTTTGCTGCTCTTCCTCGCCAAGTCTTAACCGTGAAGGGTCCGGCATAATCAACGCAAGAGTGAAGAAAGGCACGTGAAGGTGTGACTCGTGACGAGGGAAGTTGCCCCATCAACTGCTGAGTTCGAAACCGTGCGCAAGTGGTGCAGCGAAGAATATATGATCGTACTGGCGCGCGACCACCCAAAATCCAGTACGACCTGCGGAGATAGGCCAAAGTTGCTTGTGTGCCGCCGTGAAGAGACCGGAAATGAGCATCTGAAATCACCAGAGTCGTTAGCCGTGAAGTTCGAGGTAAAACAGGTGGATGTTTTTCCTTGGAGTGAAGGATGAAATGCTTGAGGCGCCCGCCCACACGAAGAACTCCGACTTGGTCGATAAAAGGTGTGAGGGCGGCCATTGCATTGCTCCGTTGAAGTGTCGCTCCGCTTGAAATTGTCCGTAGCTCAGCAATGAAGTACGACCGTTGGATGAGGCGTATCCAGAAAAATTTTGCGTCTTCCAGGTCTCCTGGTGAAATTGGGCTGGTCATTGAAGTGCGTGGAACTCGGCTGAAGCGGGCAAGAGCTCGTTTGCAAATGGCCGTAAACCGAAGTAGCCGATTTAAAGACAAATATCGTTCCAGAAGGTCCCCAAATCGGCAGAAGAGGCCCTGAAGTTAAAGTGAAGGCGAGACCTGGACGCTGTTCAAGATCGCAGTCGGTGACGATCTCGAACGACGAAGCGGGCCAACTGGTGCTATGCTGCGAAAGCCAGGTTGGTCCATTCCACCAGAGGGAATGCCGTGAAAGTTGACGCGGAGTCATCCCACGAGACGCACAATCTGCGGGATTCTCCTTGCCCGAGATGAAGCGCCATGTCGCGTGCGAAGTAATCTCTTGAATTGAAGTGACTCGATTGCAGACAAAGTCCTTCCAACGAGCCGAATGCGACGTGATCCAAGATAATGTTACCGACGAATCGGTCCAGAGAAACACTGGAACATCTCCAAGTTCGAGTGTTTTCTGGACGTACGAAACCAGCCGTGAAAAAAGTAACGCCGCGGTGAGCTCAAGCCGCGGAATTGTCAGTCGAAGAAGGCGAAAGGTGAAGCCACCGCGGGAGATGAATGAGCGACAAATCGCTCAAACTCTCTCGGAAGTGTAGCCATTTTTCCTGAAGTCGAATTGGGAGCCCGTCGTCCCAGTGAAGTTTTGCCAGCCACAGCTCTTGGAGGAAGACCTTCGCGATGATAATGACTGGCGAGATGAAACCCAAGGGATCAAACAAGGATGCCGTTTCTAATAGAACGGTCCTTTTCGTGATATCCCGGTTGAAGGAGAGCTAAAGAAGGAATCTGAAATTGTCCTCGTTTGGATTCCATACGAGGCCCAGAAGTTTGACGTTGGGATCTTCCGATTGAATCACAACCGCATGCGATTGGGACTCCGAGGCGACATTCCGAAGGGCTTCCGTTGTGTTAGCTGACGATTTTTGAAGTGGAAAGCATCCGCGCTGACAGATTCCCTGAAGTTGTTGTGCCGTTGCCTGAAGTTCGTGAATCGTGTCGGCACCGCCGAAGATATCATCAACGTATCGGCCGTTCTTCAAAGGTGTAATCGCCAGTGGGAAGTCGTGCCCCTCATCCTCGACCAATTGAAGCATGGCCCGGATGGCGAGAAAGGGAGCACAAGTGAGGCCGTACGTAACTGTAGTCAGATGATATGGGACGACTCGATCCTCCTGGTCCACCCATAGGATTTGCTGGAGGTCCCAGTCGTCCGCATGGACTGCGATCTGCCGGAACATTTTCGCGGCATCGGTGGCGAAAATGAACCGATGACGTCTGATCCAGAGCAGGACGTCCGAAGTATCTTGTTGAAGTTTGGCCCCGGTGTGAAGAATGTCGTTGATCGACACACCGTGCGATGTTTTGAAGGAACCATTGAAGACGACGCGAAGATTCGTAGTGGCGCTATGGGCCCGAAAAACACCGTGATGTGGGAGAAAAACCGTGGTCTCGAAGACGCCGCCGTTGGGGCACGAGCCATGTGAGACAGATTCTCGTATTCTTGGAGGAAGGTGTTGTAGAGACCGTGATACGACTCATTTGTCGAGAGTCTCCGTAGAAGTTGGAGAAGGCAGCGTTTTGCACCAGTGTACGAATCTCCGAGTAACGAAGGAGGCTTCTTGAAGGGGAGCCGTACTATATATCGGCCCGTAGCGTCTCTCGTATGGGTGTCCTTGAAATGTTGTTCGCCAGTGGATTCGTCCGGGTCGGGTGTAGAGGCCGAGTCCGGAGGAATTTCCTCTTGCTCCCAAAACTTCGATAATAAAGAAGTGACCTCGTCTTCGATGGAGACATGTTGAATACGAACCGAATTTGAGGTGGAGCCGTTGACAGGACCGAGTACGATCCATCCGAGAAGCGTGCGTTGAGCGATGGGATCAATGGCACGACCTTTAACGACGTCTGACTCAACCAGGAGACCGTACGCGTCAGCTTCGATGATGACGTCGATTGGTCCCGGTTTCAGAGAGTTCGGATCTGCCAGAGGAAGTCCGTGAAGATGGTCCCATTGCCCCGAAGTAGTGAACGAGGGAAGCGACGAAATTAATACGTTTAGAATAAACGCCGTCACGATGAAATTTGAGGTTGAATCATGGATTGAAGACACTGTGACCGAAAACCCGAAAACTCGAGAAAAAGTCCGAACGAAAAGCACGAAGCGTCCATCACGAAAAATCGCGAAATCGTGAAAGACGAAAACCCGAAAACTCGTGAAATGAGGCGCGAAGCGTTAGAGATCGAAAATGGCGCGAAGCGTCCAAAACGAACACACGAAGAACTCGCGGAAGAAAAAGATGCCGCGATACATCGACGATCGAAGCACACGCGAGAAATGGCGTGAAGCATCCAAGCCGAAAAACACGAGAAAACTCGCGAAAGAAAAGAAGTCGCGAAACGTCGACGATCGAAGCACACGCGAGAAATGGCGTGAAGCGGCCAAGCCGAAAAACACGAAAAACTCGCGAAAGAAAAGATGTCGCGAAACGTCGATGATCGTAGCACACGCGATTGATGGCGAGAAGCGTCCGCAAGAATCACGAAAAATCGTGAAAATGTCCGACTGAGATGCTCGAGACATCCGGGATCGACGAATTCGCGAAATCGTAGCACGCGAGAAAAAGCGCGAAGCGTCCGAAACGAAAAACAGGAGAACTCGCGAAAGACGAAAAAGTGGCGCGATGCATCGACGATCGTAACACACGTGAGGAATGGCGCGATGTGTCCAAGCCGAAAATCACGAAAACTCGCGAAAGAAAAAGATGGCGCGATACTTCGACAATCGTAGCACACGCGAGAAAATGCGCGAAGCGTCCGAAATGAAAGTCACGAGAACTCGCGAAAATGTAGCACGAAGCGTCCAAACCCACAATTCGCGGAATCCGAACGATAGATTCGTGGCGTCCAAAATCGACGAGAACTCGCGAGATCGTAGCACGAAGCGTCTGAAAAAACGAGGCGAAACTTTTGTGAAACGGTATTTTGCACGAGAGCGCACGATGTCGCGAGAACGTGGTCGGAAGAAGAGACGAGATCGGTCGGTTGACCGGCACGTGAAGCGTCCGTTAGACCAGACACAGGCCGAAGCGCGCATGCGCGCGTGTATAGAGTCCGATGCCCGGCTCGCCCGAAAGCGAGAGAGCGCGATGTATCGGGCGCGGTGCGCGTGCGAGAGAGAGAGCGAGGCGACGCTCGAGCTCGTCTTGCGAGGAGGACGGCGGGAATTTGCGACCGTCCTGTAGCCCGTGATCGCGATGAAAATTACCCATTTTTCTCGCGCACCGGATAGAAAGACTGATTTCCTTTGCCTTTTTCAGCGAATATCTCACTTTTTCCCACTTCGTTCACTTGAATCCGGCTCGAAGGACCATGTTTAGTTTTGGGGGTTCTCGGATTCTGGTTGGAAGTTAACAAGTGGGAAAATGGCTTGAATTTTCGTGAACTGAGGAACGCGCCGGAAAATGAAGAGTCGAAAATACGCTCGCGGTTAATATAAAAATATAGGTTTATTTTAATATCTCTATTTAAACTATTTAATATATAACTGAGTGGGGAATAAAACGTTGAGGAAAAGTACCGAGGTGACCGTTGCCGCAGACGTTAACGCGGGCGTAAATCGCGTTAATGCCGTTTAACCGAAGGGTACCGGAATTACGGGATCGTGGTTCCGGGAAACACCGCGAGAGGTCGACGTCTCTCGGTCGGTCGCGCGCTTGACTCTTGCAGTGTCCGGGCGCAAGGATTTTCTCCCCCTATTTTCAACGTTATAATATATCATTTGCCCTTCTTTTCTGCCTATTCGTCTTCAAGTCTCTTCGGTGATCGGTTCATCTTCGGGCTCCTCCCCCCATCGTGTCGCGAACGGCATTAACGCGATTTACGCCCGCGTTAACAAGTCACGACTATAGTTTCCTCGGTACCCTTCGGTTAGACGGCATTAACGCGATTTACGCCCGCGTTAATGTCCGCGGCAACGGTCACCTCGGTACTCTTCCGCATCAATTTTATTCCGCTCAACTCCGTTAAGTTTAAAATAGTTTAAATATAGATAATTAAATAAACCTATATTTTTATATTAACCGCGAGTGTATTTCCGACTCTTCATTTTCCGGCGCGTTCCTCAGTTCACGAATATTCAAGCCATTTTCCCACCCGTTCACTTCCAACCAGAATTCCGAGATTCCCCAAATCTAAACATGGTCCTTCGAGCCGGATGGTCCTTGGAGTTTCCGAAACAGCTACGTACTAATAGCTCGTGAAGCAGCCTGCAGAGCTGTTAGAGTGTGGGAAGTCACCCGGCTTAATTAGTAGCTTGCACTCGACGATTAGGTACGGCACGTTAAATACACTGGATACTATCTGTCCTGACTTGACAGCAGGTGGGCAGATCCATGCACAGTGTGTATTTCCGACACGTTGAGGACCAATGGCTGTTCGCCAATATGACCTTTTTCATCTTGCGGTCAGCTAGACTGATGTCCGAGACCGAGGGGTTCATCTGCGCCTGCCGGGACCGAGTTTCTAACGCCGTGGTCTATCGCAGTCATGTTATGCGTCAGCCACTGCGGACCAGGGGATTCATGGTAAATCTCGTTGTCCCCACCATAGGAGCGCTCGAGGAGGAAGGGGGGGGGCTCAAAGGAGTGTTTTGTATCAGGCCTTGCCGGCATACTGGTTTGCAGACTCCATGTCCGATTTCTGGCACGTGGGGTACAGAAGACTGTCATCCTTGAATCCCTCCGCTTACTCAAGCAACATGATTGTCGACTGCAGAAGCCGCTTACCTTCTGGCATGAACAGCCTCGGATCTAAGGGGGGGACAAACCGGGGTACCTGCCCCGGGCGGCAATCTCAAGGGGCGCCAAATTCTTGTGTTTGTAAAAAGCTTGTTTCACTGAAGCGCCTAGCATCCAGGGCGCTTTAGTGAGTTTCAGTGGTCTTGTGATCCTAGCCATCGAAAACAAAAGTGCCTACGAGACGAACTTTCATGAGGTATTCCTTTAGGCGTATTTTGAAAAACTGCTCATGTTATCGCTCAACGAGTTATCGATCGATCTGACTGAAATTTCGGCAGGTCTCTCACGTTAAGATTATTAGAAGGATATACCTAACATTTTATGGTTATCGCAAAAATAAATTCCTTTTTTGGGGTAAAAATTGACGAGAAAATGGTAAAAAATATGAAAATTCAATTACAAAGCCTACTTCATTTTTAATTTTATACTCCTAAAAATATTTTTATAGGTATATCCTTCCAATCATGTTATACTGAGGAACCGCCCAAAATTTCAGCCAGATCGATCAATAACTTTTTGAGCTATAACATGAGCAGTTTTTCAAAAGACGCCTAAAGGAATACCTTTATAACGCCACCATTTTGTTTTGTTTAAAAAATAAATAAAAATGGACACTTAATAGTTGTAATAAGATAATGTCAAAATTTAAAAATGATGCGATCATTTCATAACCTTTAAAAAAAGTATGAAAAATGACTCATTTTCGGGCGTCTAAAGATATTTCCCCCCTTAATCTCAAATGCTGGAGGGGGGCCAATGTCAAGTTTTTGCCCCGGCTCGGAAAAATCGTACATCCGGGGCTGGGCATGAGAGAAGAGGAGCGGTTATCGCGGAGGGCTTCCATTAATTCTTTATCGCGTCTCCTACCGGGCGACACCCACGGTGGCCCCGGAGCATTCGATTGCCGCCCAGTCTTATCGTTTCAGTCTAGATTAAGATGCAGTTTAACCAGCGGGGGTGGGTGAATATTTCCCAGTACAACAGTTGGCCAGTGACCCAAGTGCATAGTGGAATGCATTAAACAGTGGGCCAAATCCGCCACTATGTAAAACACGTGATGGGGTACAGGAGAGGGGAGCAGTACGTTTTGGCGCCGCCGTTTTGGCGCGGGGACGTTTCGATGTCAGGGTGTTCCGACACTAACGCAAATTGGTTTAGCACCACGAATCGTGTGTCGACCATATGTGATAGGCGTAAGTCTTGAGCTGTTTGAGGAACACATTTGAAAAAAGGATGAAGACTTCTTTTAATCAATACAAAATATATAAAAATATCAGGCAAATAAAAAAAAAACAAAAAAAGATCTTTTTTTTTGTTTGGTTTTGTTGTTTTTTTTGTTTGGCTTGTTGGGGTTTGTTTTTTTCATTTTGTTTGGGTTTGTTATTCTAATTGTGGGGTTTATTGTTTGGTTTTGTTTGGGTTCCCTATTTATAAATTTATATTACGTTGCTTCCCTGCACAAGTGCAAAGCACGCGCGCGTGTGTGTGTGTGAGTATTCGTATTGTATGTTGTTATGGTTTATTTGACTTTATTCGGATTTGCTTGTGCGCCAGTACATTCCTGCAAAAGCGTCCCGATGCCACAACGTCCCTGCGCCGAAACGTCCTCGTGTCAAAACATCCCTGTGCCTAAACTTCCTCGCGCCCAAACGTCCTCGGACCAGAACGGCAGCGCCAAAACGTCCCTGCGCCAAATAGTCTCGTGCTAAAACGGCCGCGCCAAACCATAACGTACCCACAGGAGAGGGATTGTCCCGGTTGACTCGCTTAGCCCTCTCCTGTTTTACGTCCCACGATTCTCTGTTGCTTTGGGGACTGCACGCGGGTACGAAGCAGCAACGTCCGGAGAGTGTGAGCACGTGTTTGCCCATTTATTCTATATGAATGACGTCAAGCTCTACGGTCCCGGGGAGGATGAGGGCTCCTCTTGGAAATAGTAATGACGTACACGTGGGCGGCTGGTATAGATTTCGGGCTGGACAAGTGTGCTGTACTTCATCACAGGAGAAGAAGGGCGGAGGGTGTCGCGGCTGTTGTTCAACTGGACCTAAGGAGCGCGCTGTGCAAGACGCTGAGTGTCATGGCCGTATATGCCTCTGCGGCGAGCATAGGCGACGTCTCAGACGGACCTGGAAATCAGATCTTTCTGGGAAAAATAAGATCACTATCACCAATAATATGCTCGCTTTCTAGATCCTGTTCTACTTATATGGCGGCATCAAATGGCGTAAAGACGAGCTTAAAAATCTGGACAGCGGCACACACAAGATGATAAACATTCAGTTAAGTTTGCAACTCGATGTTCCACCCTGTACCTGTATACGGCCCAAAAAGGCGAAGAGCGTGGGCTATTGGGATTGGAGTGCCTTCATGAGCGCATTTTCCTCGAAATAGCATGCGACGCAATAACAATCTGCTGGAAATCGTGCACCAGCATGAGCTCCATGAAATTGGGGTATTTCTGTATGGTCGGCAGATTATGCGGCAGCGACCCTCGGCTTGGGATGGCATGGCGCTACGCCAGGTGGAACCATGGCCATCGACGCCGTTGCTCGGTTGCGCAAGTCCCTGACAATGGCGGGCAATCAAAGCCGCCGAGCGGACTATCCTGACTCAACAGCGCGCGGGCAGACCCATGCACGGTGTCCTTTTCCAATATATCTAGGGACAAGGGATGTCCGCCCAGCTAAATTTACCTTTCCTGCGCCCAGCTGCACTAATGTCTAAGACCGAGGGGGTCATCTGTGTCTGCCAAAACGGGGTCATTGACACACTGGTCTATTGCAACCGCGTTATGGGTCAGGCGCTACTGAAAGTTATGTGTCGAGCATGCAAGCAAGAACCGATGGAAAGCTAATGCATTTACTGTCGTTTTGTACCACTATCTGCAGTCTTCGTCTATATCCATCGCCGTTGCGTGGCCCCGAGGGCGCTGTACTACCATCTACCGCACTCCTATGGGATTAGACCAAAGACTAGTGCGACCTTATTGCCCAGGAATTGTCAAGTCTATCGTCATGGGCGAGAAGTAAATGATTTATTGAAATTACTCGATCGCGACCATCGGGCCTCTTAAAGCTACTAACGCTCATATTCAAAGATGTTCCTTGAGGATTAAAGATTCCTTGTTCTCTGTTAAGAACAAAGCATAAATAACAGAAACCACTACACCTCAACTACCATTACACGTCTACACAAAAAGATATGTAGCCTCCATGTTTATGTAAGTATTCATACGTATATAGACATAAACATATTGACTACATTCATACATACATACATAAACCGCAACATCTATAATGAAGTCACTCTCATAAAGTCACTTCCTTTGTCACTTTTATAAAGATTCCTTGTTCTTTGTTTAGAATAAAGAACAAGGAATTTTTATTCCTCAAGGAACATCTATGAATATGTGTGTAAGCCGGGAAAACCGTCAGAGAGCCTTGAGGATTAATTGATTTTTATGGAGTTACGCCACTTTTCAAAAAAAGTGTAAAGTTCCAAGGTTTACACATTTTTGGAATTGGGTTTCCGAATAAAAACAAGAAGCAACATTTTTTTTCTGTTTATTTTAGTAGAAAAGTAACTCAGCTTCCCAATGCTCTCCTTGTGGATAGTATCCTCTTTTACCCAAGTTATGACCTTTCAATGGCAAAATACGCTTTTTTTCATTTTGATTACCGATAATTCGGGAAAACAAAATTGTACGGCTTCTGCTAAAAAAATGAATTTGAAGCGGAATGAACGCTTTTCAAACTACTAAAACAGGTTTACCAAAAAAAAATTTCGTTCCCGGTACGAAACCCCAAACATGCATAATTTTTTCAATGTATGCTTTTTGTCGTTTAACCAACGATTGCGGTATTTTAAATGCGCTTCAAAAACTTTAAAAAATTTAAAAAAAGGACGCCAAGTAAAAAAGTCCTTCTTAAAACATTATTACTTGTTTGGCCGTATAAAAAAGCTCTGATGTAACTCTAAATATTTTTTATTTGAATTCAGACCATGTATTTATTATAATTTTCAATTGTAATGTACAAAAAAAGTGAAATAATTTCTTATGAAATAGCCAAGCAAGTTTACTAGAAATGTTGTACTTAAAATTGTTAAACTTTAAGAATAATACTTTTCCAAATATTTGAATTTCATAAAAAAAAACATATTACTATTATAACTTAAAATTGATATCACCATTACGTGTATATAAGAGTACAAAGTATTAACCACACAAGTACACTGGAAATGCTGTGCAACGACTTGGCGCGCATGGTTATGAAAAAAGCTCGGGAAGGTACACGAATTTCCATTCCTACTGCCTACATAAACAACTTTTACAGCTGTGTTATTTTTAATGGTAATATCGCATCAACTGCCAGTGTTATTAATAATGCGATCTCCCGCCTCTTGCGCCGGTGTGATTCGGACGGGATAACATTGAACATTGATAGTGTTATCAGTGCGCTGTATACACACACTGTCCACACAATTCACCAGTAATGCTGCAGCAGTAATACCGAGATATTTCTTTTTCCACCAGCAAGACGACGTCTTCCTAATTTGACCCCTAAACTTGTCGATGCTGTGGCTTGGAGACGGATACTCTAACCGTTACACCAAAGTCTATGCGACAACATATATTTTTCGTGTAATGAATAATAATTATGCTAGAGAAGAAAGTTTATACTTTTATATAGCATATTAAATTATGCCAACAAAATAAAATTTCACGTATCGTGCGGTCTAGTACGGATCAAATTAATTGTTTAATCCGCACTTTGCGAGATCATAAATGTGATTTCCACTTGCATAATAAATTGCGCCAGTTTATATTTTTTTTCCACCTGAAAGTTGAGTAGTTGGGAAGACGAAATCCTTCGTCGAGCTTTTTTTCTGAACCATGCACGCCAAGTCGTTGCACAGCATTTCCAGTAAACTTGTGTGGTACATACTTTGTAAAGTTGCATAATGGTGATATCAATTTTATGTTATGATAGTAATATGATTTTCTAAACGAGAATAAAATATTTGGAAAAATATTACTCTTAAGATTTAACAATTTTGTGTACAGCATTTCTAGTAAACTTGCTTGGCTATTTTATAAATTTTTTTTCACTTTTGTGTAGATGTCAATTGAAAAATATAATAAAGCCATTATTTTAATTCAAATAAAACATATTTGGAGTTAAATCAGAGTTTTTTATAGGGCCAAACAAGTAATAATGTTTTCGGAAGGATTTTAGATACTTGGCGTCCTTTTTTTACTTTTTAAGTTTTTGTAGGGGATTTCATATCTTTTTGAAAGGGGAAAAATCCTTTTTTCGTTTAGTTTCAGTCCAGAGAGTAAATTTCGAATATGACTGGAGAAACCATAGTTTTAAATTCGTATTGAGTAGGGACAAGTATTTTGAGATGTTTGAATTCGTCGGAACCTGTAGAGGAACGACTGAATATACGGAACAAAATAATTTAAAAAGCTTCTATTCTCAGAGGTGTTCATACTGTGTTTAAGTTGAATTAACCCTACAGTGACCTTTAAGGTCAAATTCGACCGATGACTTGAGTACATATCTGTACGTCGAATTTCTCGTTCTATCGATTGCGGATGTCAAAAAGGGTGTTTTTATTACAAAAAAAAAGTTGACCTTGAAATCACCTTGAAGGTCATGGTCAAGGGGACGATCGAGGTCACCACTAGATGCGCCTTGTTAAAATTGATAACTTCGGTCTTAACAATAGAAATTAAGAAGCTTCTTTTCTTGTCCGAGGTATCCATACTGTGTTTAAGTTTAATTAACCCTGCAGTGACCTTCTAGGTCAAAAGGGACCGGTGACTTAAGTACATATCTGTACGTAAAATTTCTCGCTCTATCGATTGCCGATGTCAAAAAAGGGGGTTCCCATTCGAAAAACAAAAGTGGACCTTGAAATAATCTTGAAGGACATCGCCAAGGTCAAAATGAAGGTCACCATTGAATTCCTTGGGAAAAGTTACTTTAAGAACGATCTTAACATTTCGGGAAATTGTCTTACCCGCGGAAATATTCAGCCGTCCCTTTACTTTTGTGACACCCTGTATACGCATACACAGTGCTCTTTCTAAACTATGAAACATTGACATTTTTCGCCAGGGACTTGTATAATATATGTGGACGCACGCCAGAGGCTCCTATATATATTTATATTTTACTATTTTTTACTATTTTAGCGCTATCGCGGATGTACGGCGAGAAGGTAAAGTCTTCTACGTCCCTACTGTAAGTGCGCGTGTGTGTGTAGGGGGTGACTTTATATATATTTTTATTTTACATTTTTTACTATTTTAGCGCTATCGCGGATGTACGGCGAGGAGGTAAAGTCTTCTACGTCCCTACGGTAAGTGTGCGTGTGTGTGTAGGGGGTGACTTTGTTTGGGTGTGTTCGATAATCGAAACACACTCAAACAAGGATTAGGTGCCTGCGGCTCTCAACTTCCGCTATCAAACAAACTCAAACAAACCCAAGTTTAAGTGTGCGTGTGAGATTGTTTGGGTTATTGGACAAACCCAAACAAATGCAAACAGACCCAACAAACTCACATCTACACAAACATGCACACTACACTAGAGATGTTAAAGACTTTACCTCATCGTGGTACATTATGGATAGCGATAAAATAGTAAAACATGGTGTTATAACCTAAAAATCATTAGCATTATCAAAAAAATGTCCTACAAAAGTTTTGGCTTTACCAAATTTTTTGGGAAAAAAGTCATCTTCCCATTAATCCAAAAAAAAACATGTCGGCCATCTTAACGTCGCCATTTTGAATTTTGGACCAAAATATTTTTTTAACCCTTTTTTCCCCTGGAACCCTATAAATTTTACTGTACACAATACTTGATCGGTGCAGTATTTTTTTAGGTAAATCAGATGTAAGATTAAAATGTTACACCCAGTATATAGCACACACACATAACAATGTACCTGTTTTTATCGCATATTTGCTCATGTCTCTGGTACCAACAAGAAAGAGACTATCGCAAATAAGAATCAGTTTAGTATTCTGACCTTTACGTCGTGCAGTTCAGATCCCCTATAATGTTATATAATGTGTATATATAGTGTATGCGATGGTATAAATGGTAGGCACTTCTTCTACATTTGCATTAGTTCTTATATGATTGTAAAAAAAAACTCTAAACACCCACGCGCGCAGATACACACACACACACGCACACATATGGAGGTGCGTGTATATATATAGGCAATCGATGGTCGCTATAACAATGACAAATGGCTGTTGTACGTAAATTCGATTGGTAATGTAATGCGACAGCGGTCCACAACGGATAATGCGTACGAACGAATACATTTTGTTTGATCCGCATCCATGTAGTACGTGTATTACTGGGTAAGAGTCTGAAGCGGAGGCAAACAGTGCATTATTATCGCCGGTTTGAGCTAAATAAAAAATACGGTGCCATGTATGCCATGGACCAGGGATATCGAGACAAAAAAGACATAGATATTACTGAGAACGATTCTGACGTTGTTTCCATTTTCTGCTGCATTGCTAGTAATGTTGTCTCTTCAATTTTTCTCGAGTACTGAACTTTATGTTCCTCGTAGAAGTATGAGAACTCGTCGAATACAGAAAAGCTTGTCCTTATAGTCAGCGTTGAATTAACATTTAAGGAAATTCAAATTACAGTCAACTCTAATCTATTTTGCACCACCGGCTTGTTTGCGAAATGGCGACCAGATATTTGTCCGACGCGTCTTTCCCCTAACCCCACTCTACGACCGTGGCTCGTAGCCACGGTCTTACGTACAGGTCTTGCAACTCTAGTGGTGGGGGATGATTCTCTTAGTAAACAAGAGACATCAATAACCACGCATTCTCGTTAAGCCTAACCTGAGAATCTAAGTATTTCACAAGTTATTCAAAAACAAATAATATTCTTATGCAAATAGAATACAAACTTAAATACATAAACTCATAAACTGACGAGTATAAATCAGAAAAATGTATCCATTCATTAATTGATGAACGATCCATCAACCCAACAATTGAAATCCAAACGAGTTTAAAAAGGATAAGGCAATTTTGTTTTCTTATGTATAGAATACATTCGAAGTAATTTCGAGTGGACAAATCCTATAAAAACGATCTATCCCTTAAAACTCAAGATGGCCGCGGAGAGAACGATATATATTAATTGCTGTTGTGCAGGTAACACCAATTTTTGTTTAATTTCACATTTTCCTGGAGTGCATTTTGTCTCATGCGCAACAAAATCTAAGAAACAATCACGTAGGATAGAATATGCGAGCCATGTTGTTTGCATGGAAAGGTAAAATTATAAGTCGCTAATATTTCGTCGAGAGTTAAATAAAATACATTAATATTTGAGGCATGTTCGCAAAACACAATGAAACGCAGCGTATAAAATGAAAGAATGTTAAATTAGCATGGATCAACCCGCCACGAGATTGCATATCTACCAATTGAATATTAAAACAATATTCCTCGATACTAGCGACATCAAAGACGGCTTCAATACGCGAGTATTGTGTTCGTAGCCACGGTCTTACATACAGGTCCTGAAACGAAGGCGAATTTCATTGGTGGGTGTAGGTACGCTTTGTGCCCAAGGCGCTGCTGTCGACGGGTGTCCTTCCCCTCTCCTCTTAACCTGCCGCGTCGATAAATGTTAAACATAACCTATAGCCTCACATAATGAAAACTTTACAGTAAAAAACGTGTCTGTGTGTTGCTGTGAAAGGAAAGTACTTAGTGATAATTTTTTGGTAATTCATCACGTTCGTGTTTAGTTCTAGAGTTCAGCTTACGCGATCGCTATATTCCTTTTCTATCGCACACGACACCCTGACATTAAGAGCGAATCTTGCACGTAAATCGGAATTTACAAATCTTGAACACTAAGCGGGTCTACCTCCACCTCATTTCAAGGTCATTTCAAGACCTGTATGTAAGACCGTGGGTGGGGGCTCGAGTATGGAAGAGTATCGCGGGATGTTGTTTTATATCGTAGCGGGTTGGTCCATGCTAATTCGAAATTCTTTCACGTTATTCGCTACGTTGTACCGTGTTTTGCGAAGCAAGCCTCAAATTGTATGTGTTTGTTTTACACTTTCGAAGTTGTTACGTCCAGAAGGGACGATTTTATTTTATGTTTATTTTACCTTTGGGTTCTTTAATATAATTTCTTTTTAGTAGAAGGGATAGCCGCACGTCCCATACGGGCCCGGCAAACTCTCCTGTGGAAATGGGAGTGGGGAAACAAATTCTAACGAATGCTATCTAGGTTTAAATGGTTATAAATGATTATTTTATTATATTACGTTAATTCTACTTACAACGTTCCGTGGGTAATCACGCCTTTGCGCGGGGACAGTTTCCCCCGCGTCGCTCTCTCACTCTCGGTCTAGCACGCTCTTCCGCGGGGACAATTCTTCCCGCGTTTCTCTCCCGCACACCGCACGTTGAACTTATGGGTCCTCTATTTTGATCGGGGTTTTAACGTAGGCCCCTTTATCACTGATTCGAAGGTTATTTTGGTAATGAAGTAATGGAAGTTAAAATAAATAGTAATTAGTAGACTGACGCCTCCGTGCGGGTCCGCCGGGTTGCTAGCCTGGTCTTATTACACCGCCGCGAGGACTGCTGTTATTAGGAGTTTTCTCCGACTCCAGGAGCGAACCGTGGACAAATTGGAACTGATCATACGTACCGCCACCGAACCAACGTTAGCTCGGTCGCTATTAGCCTGGTGGGGTTTTTGGCAACGTCCACGGAAACTTGTTCGCTCTCGGAGTCCCACGGTCGAACCCTGCGGATCAGGCGATGCTCGATCAGCGGAATTCGATCGGGTACATCCGGTCCTACTGTCAGCGTTTCGCACCGGACACCGCACAGAGACACGAGGCACAGAGTCGTAGAAAAATAAGTATATTTATATTAAACAAAAAAAAATGTTACGGGACGTGACAACGTGTTAGCGACTTATAATTTTACTTTTCTATGCGAAGAACATGGCTCGAGTATTTTATTCTACGCGATTGTTTTTTATCTTAGTTTGTGCATGAGGGAAAATGCACTTCAGAAAAACATGAACTAAAAGAAAAAATCGTTAAAAATAGTTGTCTAAATTGACAAACCAATACAGTTTTGGTAATTTCGCTACATTGTACGTTCTGTCTGCGATTATTTTGTACCTGCACAAGAGCAATCAATAAATATTATTCATTCCGCCACCGTCTTGAATTTTAAGGGTTAGATCGTTTTCATACAATTTGTCCACTCGAAATGATTTTTCCGTGCAATATATAAGCTGCTATCTTCATATTTATTGTTAGCGGAAATAGCAGTCAAAGTATACGTGTACATAGGAATACTTGCGAGCAGTAAGCTCAATTATTCGAGTCATTTACAATATTTATAAATGTGCATTCTTTTTCTCTAGCTATGTATGCATTAAAGAAAAAAACCCGGTGTACGGGAATTGAACCGAAGATAACAACTTTGCAATCAGGCATCAACCCATTCAGCTAGAATCTATTTGAATCATAAGATGACAAAATTGATTTATGCTTATTGAACTCGCTAGGGTATCAATGGAAGGGTTGATGGACGATTTGTCAATTAATCACTGGATAGATATTTCTGATTTATACTCATCAGTTTATGACATGTATTTCTATTTGCATAGAAATATCATTCGTTTTTTATTCACTTGTGGAAAATTTAGATTCTCAGCTTAGGCTATAACGAGGATGTGTGGCTGTTGTTGTCCCTGTCGCACAAAACATCCCTTGATTACAGCGACTCTGGCGAATTTGAGATGAACAATACACTTTTGGCTTCGCCAAGAACATATCTTGGTTTCTCTAGCTGGGAGGCAGCTTCCACAGTACATGAGTGTTTCGTTGTGCTTTGAAGCAGTGGATAGTCGTATAGATCCCAAGAGCGAAAGCTCATATTCAAGTATCGCCCACTTTCCAATGTTCGAAGTAATGACAATTTAGTTATCTTATTTAATATTACGGGAGGCATACGCCATTGTATCTTGAGCAATTCAACTTCTGCCTCTACTAATAGATGCTGACTGAATACGCAATTGTTATCATTGCGCGAACGTATTGGAATTAGCTCATAGCGAGCATTGATAACAACGCGCTTGTAATCTTCGCAGAATCCTAGCAATATGTTGAGAGGTACACAAAAATTGAAGCATTTTCCCCCATTATTATGTGTTACATCCCACGCAGCATTTTTCAAAGTATGACTTCTCTCAGGGCTTAGAGAGATGTAGTTTTTAATCGTGGTTGTTATTCCAACGTTTCGATTGCGATCAATCTCCACACCATCGAGCTCATAATGAACTTCATCCAACATGAATGCAACGCAATTGTTTCCCAATACTACTATTGCTTGATCATCAGGTTTTTGAAGCACCGTGAACTTTCCCTCAACGTAGAGCAAACGTTCAGATGGTAGGGTGTACAAGGCTTGGTGTTGTATAGGAATTCGTATTTCATCGCTGTGTCCAAACGTTGAGTTGGCATACGGATTGTGCGTATGAGTCTCAATTTTGATGATACGATCGTCAAAGATTGGCTCCCCACTGATATTCAAAACGTCAGTCATTCTTTTGCCTCAAGTATGTCGTACAATAAACCCCAGAGATTCTAAAAATTCACGATTCGCTGCACTGAGTTTCTTCTTTGCGGGTAATTTTACACTCAATGCCGCTTGTCTTCTTGCAAGAGTCTTATCGTGTAGGATCGTATTATCTCGCGTAGAAATATTGTCGCTGGCGTATTCCGTGTCGTACAGAATGAGCATCACAAGAGTCGCTTTCGTATGTGCAATCATACCGTAATTTCTTCTCCTCGAAAATCGAGTAGTTTTCCTTTTTGATCCATGATACGTATCGTTAGATCCGTAATGCTCCGCACAACGATCGGAAGATAAATGATTTGCGCAGGCGTTTCCGATATCTTATATCCTGGTGGTACGCTCGGCGAAAATTCATGTATCGTGTGTACACGCTCGCCATTGCAGTACGCACAAGAGGTGACACTACATTCTATGCTGATAATGTTGACATTCATTATGTTTATCGATACATCGAATTCCGGCCATTACCAGGGATGCAGTATTCGATTTGATGAAAATCCCAACAGGGATCCTGCGTTGTCAGGTTTACTGAAATTTATTCTGTACGCACATTTGATTTCGCTCTTTAGTGTATTATGATTAGCGCGTAGCACGATTGGGTATTCGCCATTTTCATCGAGGTCATCGTTATCAACCTTTCGAGGAACAATTTCATTTTCAGCATCATCACCGCTATCAACCCCTTTGAGTAAAATTACACGATTCAGATACACATTTATGGCTCTCAGTTCATACGATCCTTCAGGGATTATAATTTCCTTGTCATCATTGTCAAAGTGAAATTTGTTGTTTGATGAATTCACATTTGGTATTGTGTGATAAGTTTCGGAATCCGTCAAACTGAGCTCATAACAGCCATCATTAAAATCTATAGCGGGAAAATAATTTGCGGTTAGAAGGCTACTTGCCGGTCGACGTAAGCGTCAGTGACATATTTCCCTCGAATACTGAATTGATTAACACATTGTCACGGCTTAAATACATATTGATCATCGACTTTTTGAATAAATTGCAAGCACAATTGCCCGCAAATACTCTGATTATAATTGTGATAAGATGTTCGATTGTATTGTATTTTTGTGGTATTTGGTCCAAAATATCGCACCAAGTCCTTGGGCGGTCGAAGATTTCCAAAATTATCAAAATATATTATATGACTCCCCCTCTTGGCATAGGCTACCCGAAGCGTACCGGGGCCATCGGCATCATCTAAATTTACTATACCGCTCCCATCTAGTTGCATGCCACCATAAACTGGTAAATTATTGCGCATGAAGACCCCTCTGAAGAATGGTATGCGCATGCGCCTGGCTAAGCATCCCAATTGGACATTAGTTGTTACCCCACCACTAGAGTTGCAAGCCCTGTATTTAAGACCTCGTAGCTGCGGTTACGGTGGGGCGTCGCTGCTATCGACCCTATAGTGGGGCACCCGCCCCTCACGCCGCAAAATAAACGGAGATCGTCGCCAATAAGTGAGAGTTGAGTGTAAATAACGTATGTGAATGTTTTAGAGTATTGATTAGGGGTAGAGTTTTAGCGAGCTCATAGAGACGGCATTTTTTAAAACTCATCGATGCTGTAAAGACCTTCAGCTTATCTTTATAACTCCCTCTTTCTGTCTATATGCATGGATAGTAATGATGTTACCGAACATTCGAGTTATGTAGAACTTTAAGAGGAAAAGAAATAGACGAAGCGAGCTTCGACAGCAAGGGATGTGTAATAATCTTCAAGATATACTATCATAACCTTCAATAATTCAGCATATTCATTTGTTGAACTTTCTTAAGGTATAACGCCCTATAACGCTGGCAGAATAAAAAAAAATTCGAAGACTTCTTTCTCATTCAATTGTCTCGGTGCAAACTTTTTCCAAAGCAAACGATTTGTGTATGGCAAAGTTTATGAAAGTAATATTGAATAAATGTTACAGAACGATAGAAATAATTTGATCAAAATACAACTTTGGCGGGCGACTCATCTCTGGCGGCGCACGGAGAAAAAACAGTGAGTGAGCTTTTCTTCCGCTTCTTCATCTATAGGTGCAGATGTTTTTTCATCTGTTTTTTTTATCACTTCACGGGATCGTGATTGAATGGATGTATGCCGACCTTTGTATGCTCTCAAAGCAGTTCAAATCGACTGATTGAAACCGGCGAGAGGTGAAGGGAGAAACAGAGAGAGAGAGAGAGAGAGAGAGAGAGAGAGAACATTGTTTATTCATACTCTGGGGCTATCGCCTCCTCAGAGTCCCGTGCTTACATATAACCGAATACATTAGTACAGAGTAACGCAACAACGAGGTTTATGGCCCTATTCTTAGACTATTATTAATGATATTTTAATAAGGTATAAATTGAAATAAATAGTAATAAAAATAAAGAATTTGCAGCTCAGTTTAGATTAGAATTAAGGAAGAGATTCACAACTAACATCGAAACTACGAATACGGAACATATCAGAATAAGGACAATATCAATGATAAACACTTCGCGTTCCGTGCTCCTCAGTCATACATCTCACGCAGCAGTACACCTTTGAGCGCTTCTTTGAAGCTTAATACATTTTTACATGCTCGTATTGCATAATCAATCATATCCCACACTCGGCACGCTGCGACCACAAAAGATTCTCGGTAACATTCCGTCCGACAAGCAGGGACAACGAAATAACCACTTTTTAGTGGCCGCCGCGGTTGTTTATATGGCACAGATATAGGCCGCACAAAACGCAGCAATAAATAGGCGCGTTCCTCGTATTTACACATGTTGTAAATAAACTTGAAAATAAAGTAAATTGTAAGAGAGAGGGGGAGAGAGAGAGAGAGAGAGAGAGAGAGAGAGAGAGAGAAGAGAGAGAGAAAGAGAGAGACGGGCCGGGTCTGCACAAGGCCTTACGCAATTCGTAGAAAGTCGCGCAGGTACAAGTTTCACGTATATATAACGTGCGTAAAAGGTACACGCAGGTATAGCCCCTGCTGCGTACATTCAGTGTCGGGCAACGTGCTTTCCACATTTGCAAGATGACTCGAAAAACGGTCCGCGTCGACATTTGAACAGCAAGGGATCGAGTGTGCTAAGAAGGTCTTTTTGTTTTTTATTAATTTCAGAATCGGCGTGTATGATGTTGGTTACGAGGGCATTCTTTTTGATAGCCCTTTTCTTATGGTTATATACGGATCGGGGAAATGTTTAATTTCATTTAATATTATTGTATATATGCGACAGTTCAACTGCAATCCTACACGAGATGTTCATTTTAATTATTGTCCATATTTTTTACTGTTTTTATTGCATACTAACGTAGGCAGTTCACGCTGCATACTTGACATCGTCGCAATTACTTAAGCATAAAACCGGAGACATCTTGTTGAATTCAACCCCTGTAATCGGCAATATACATTATAATAACCATTGATTCGAATATGACAATCGAAAGGCGTAAAAATCAATCACGGGGTAGGGGTCTTCAAAGAATGCTCGACACATTTCCAAAAGTCTGCGGCTACAAACATGTATGAGTAGCGAGATTCATTCTGTTACTCAGTAGCGACAGTTTTCCCTATCGTTAGTTAGCGACAGCCAATCGCATGCACGATCATAGAAGAAAGCGAGCCTCTTATTGCCTGTCGCCAGCTAACGATAATGAAAACGGTCGCTACCGAGTTACAGAATCTCGCTACAGTACAGTTTCGAGTGAAGAAATCATTCTGAAAATCATCCATTTAAAAGTATAGCGTTTAAATTTTTCGTTCTTTTCAGTACTGGCGAGTTTTTTTTAGAGATTCCCCGTTGAAAAACGATATCAGTGCAGGCCAAATATAAATTGCAACTCGTACCATTCCATTTTTCCATTATGCACAGAATGAAGTGAAGCGAAAATATCGTAAACAATTGTAAATATTTAAATGGGCTGGCAGAGTACTTATCGCGAAAAGAGAATCGTTTTTAACATAAAGCTGAATATCAATTTTTATTTGAGAAATAAGGCAGCTTACTTCAACGACAAAAATAATTCATAAAATAATTTCGAACATAATAATTCTGAAATTTTCGAATTTTCCCATAACTTACCTATAACTTACTGGAAATATAACGTGGACTGTCTTGCATATACGTATACAAAATATATGGGCACACAGGTTGCGTAATCTTTATACTTGTTACACCGCGAAGTTTAATAATTACATAACTGTTGTGCACGTATTACGCAGACCTTGCCTACCGCATGAGGTGACGCTAATAGGGGTATCCTTTTTCGATGCACAAGTTCGATACACGATTGTTCCGGTGCAGTGCGATATGAACGATATACTTTATATATATGTACGGACAAATAAATTGCGTACGTACCTACATCAGGATTTCTGTGTCAATGTTAACAAGTTAAGAATGCCCTGATTCTATAAATCGTTTCTTTTGTTATTGCGCATAATAACTTCATTTGTGTGTTTTTGTTGGATCGATACAATTCAATATTTCTAGACATTGTCTATTTGCATAGGTTATAATTGAAAATATAGTTATGCATTGCTCTATAGGAACGCTGAAGCGCGATAATGCTTCCACAACGGGGTTATGTCCGGGAACTTTTGCTTAACAGACCGAGCCAGTGTGGCATGTATTTACGGTTTTGCGACCCGATGCTCGAGTACGTTGGCAGTCCGATACGTTCTCTCGCGCTATAATATGCACACACAAAAGAGTCCATTTTACGTCGCGATAGCCAAGTATTCTACGGGCCGTTCTATGTTGAGTACAATCAGTGATGTTGAAGTTTGCATCGTTGGAGTGAAAGACAAATTCGGGTTTATTTTGAAGAATGTTTTATACAAAATTCTTTATTGCAGATTCAATATGTAGATGTCCAATGAGGATCCTGAGAACAATGTTTACGCGATTTTAGGAGCCTAAATATGCAAGAAAATGTTTTTAATTAAACAAAATTTCATTGAATCTTGAGTATGCAAATTCACCGATATTGAAATCAACGTATCTCCTTTACAGTTAACTACATCTTTATTCACCAAAGAGTTTTCAATCTTTCAGAGATGGCAGGACACTACATTCTTTCTTCGAATTTCGAGTACTGACGTTTTCAAAAATGCTAAATGCATATCGCTACTAGAATTTTCCGATAGATGTCGAAAATTTTGAGCAACGGTAAAAAAAAATTTCCTTTTATCCATAATCATTTATTTATATGTACTTTGAATTTTAATCATCTTTTTTATTTCCACATATTTTCATTGATTTTCAAAGGTATAGGATTACTTCTTTATTTGCTTGCCTTTTGCCTTAACTTGCCATTTGTTTGCCTTTATTTGCTTTCATAAAATTTGTTCACTATTTGTTAATTGGGAGACTCAGGGGATGAGTAGTGGAATGTGATGGGGAATGTAATAAGGCGGAAGACCCCGTACAATCGAATCTGCAATAATAATAATTAATTGGGAGATTCATTTAAAAAATGTGACAAGTGATTGACCAAAATAACAACAACGAACATAACAATTTATTCACGATCTTTCTCTTTCTCTCACTCTCTCTCTCTTCGAAGAAAAATAGAAATGACCCGTATACTTGTATATAGTTACATTCATTGGTATGGAAGTCGGCCGATTATTCCAGCAACTTGAGGTACGTTTGCAAGCAAGACAGAAAGAGAACACAAACCTCGCTGCGTAAGCCGGACGAGATTAATTTCAAAGCAACAGTAGCAGAAAACGAAACAGAGAACGGGAGAAATGCCGGAACGCAGGATATACCCGGCAGCATCATTTTTCAAGATCGAGGCGGCCGGTAATATTTCTGGCGAATCTCGATCTTTCGGGCGTGTGCTGCTATCAGGTGCTGGCGTCAGTAAGACGACCAGTCTGGACGATCATTGCAACGAAGCCGCGGGAAGCTCCAAGGATTTTCCTAATCTGATTTAAGATCAACCGATTCTAGGGTTCAATAGTCAAACAAGTAACCTTTATAACTTGGTCATGTCACTCCGTCCATCTGTCAAGGTTCACAGATTTTACAGTTTTCAACCTATTGTCCGAATTTCTGCAAGTAGAGGCTTCAGATGGGGATTTCAATTAACATCACGTGTAGAAATTTGTTGGGGAGTCCCCAGATCCTACCACACCCCTATAGAGGTTTAATAGGGACGCCGCCCGTAGGCAGTTCACACTGGAATCCAAGTGGATTCCGTGCTTTTTTCTCGATTGATGTCATTTGAGAATTTTTTATTTGATATTCTGGAACGGAATTTGTTTGATATCCAAAAAAAATGTATACGTAGGAAGTCCTCATTGGTATCCAATTTAATTCTGCACTGTTCTCCGATAAAGGCCCTTTGAGAATTTTTACCACGTTCGAATAGCAAATATGTAAAAAGTCAGGGGAAAAAACTCGGCGTGTAGAAACATAACCTGCACGCCTCGTGAGCATGTACGTGTGTGGTGATATTACGTCAATGTGCAAAAAATAAATAACACACGACAATGAAGGTGGATTATCAGTAATGTGATTAAGATGGGTTTTTAAGATATAGTTTTTTAGGCGATTGATACCTTTTTAAGATAAGATTTATACTTTTTTAGGAACTACTCATTTTGTAGATTTATATATTTTATTTGGAAAATCAAATGTCCAGAATGCAGTGCGATCGATCAAGAATTGTATCAGATTCTAATCGATGGTGTGGAAATCTTCTACGTTTTAAATTTGATTCGTGCAGTGGATTCCAATAGGGAATTAATGTGATGGCCATTGGACCCCTATCAGGAACTACGGACAAGTATGGAAATCAAATTAGATGCCTACGGCAATTCGTGCCCGGAATGTAGCGAAATTGTGGAAAACAGTTTTTACGGTTTTCCCCCGTATATCTAAAATGGTTGTGATTTTCTTCTCGCGCACCTCACCGGGTCGGTGGTTATTGGACAGGTCTTTCAAAATGAAATTGAGGTTCCATTGGCCTTTTTTTATTTTTATTGTAGCTTCCATTTGTACAGGGTCCACCCCCTTATTATATTCCCCACCATATTCCACTACATCTCCACCCTGCGGCCACAGCCGGCTTCCCCCTCCGTATCGCATTCACCGCGACATTTCTGCCATGGGTATAGGGAAACTGCGGACAACCTATACCAATACAGCCGGTCTCAGGTTCGCTTCCCAGTTTCAGAGGTAGTCGCGTTTCGTCGAGAAATAAATCACAGGCTACAGTCATACACACACGACACACACGTACCGGTCCGTGTGCGTGATATCCGTGTAGTACTGGAGCTACGTCACGCCCGTATTTCTTTTTCTCCGAGACTATGAGACTGCGATTCAAACCCGCGACCGCCCGATGTACTGGTTTAGAGGCGAGCACGCTAACCACTACACTAGCACACCGGTTTCCATTTACCATTTTCTATTTTTAGGCCGTTTATGAAATATTAAGCTTTAAAGTTACGTGACTGGTGTCCTCCCGGCCCTCCTCTAATTCTTTAACTGCTGATTGGAAAGTATGACAGAATTATACGTACAAGCACTTGGTTAGACCTTTTGATTAAAGTTGTTTCGGTTAAAGGCGTATAGCGAGTTGACATTTTTGAAAATATCAATTTCCATAGTCAACAGATTCTCAAAATATAACATTTTACAGATATTATCTGAAAACGCCGAGCCAACAGTCCAAAATTGAAGGAGTTATGGGCCTTTACAGATAGGTTCCGCGAACCGGCGAACCTTAAACGGGTTTTTCTCAAAATGTTTTTTTCAAAATCGGTGACCACGATAACTCAAAAATTGCCGCACCGATCAATTTCAAATTTTACAAACTTTCTGACTAAACATTTTAATCCGGTAGTTTGAGGACTAATCAGGCTGCTACCAAGCTGCGGTCCGGAATACGGTAATGAGACGCGACCGATCTGTGCCAGAAGTCCACTGGATCAGTGGGACCGTAAGAAGTATGGGAGTAAGGAGGCACCCTTATCAAGCCGAAGTAAGGTATCATTCTTACTCCCGTACTACGGTTCGGCTGAACCGACGGACACCCCGCACAGATCAGGCGTGCCCTATTACCGTACTCCGGACCGCAGCTTGATAGCAGCCTGATTAGCAGTCTGGCTGCCGAATCAAAATTTGACAGCCTACCCCAAAATCGACGACTGTCTTTTTAAAATCAAGTTTAACTTGAAGTTATTTCTCCAAATCGTTTATGTGGCAAAACGTTGACGACTTGGGCCCACATTGACTCCTTACAGTGTGGTTAAAAAATGTTTCTTACTCGCACGGTTATCGAATGTGCCGATTATCAAACTGCCACAAAACACATTTCGGTAAAAAGTGATCGCACAAACGTACTTTTTCGCAAAATTGTAATTTAGGTATTGTGTAGGTTTATATCGATATATGTATATTGAGACGTACAGGCACGTCTCACAAATAAATAGCCCCCACCACGTAGTCAAATAGCAACCGACTTCGTGATGGAAGTAAGGGAGGGGGGAATAACCGACCGAAACAAAAACTCAAGGGCAATTAGAAGACGCACAGAAAAACGAAACTATAAGCGAACAGAAAGACAGTGAACAGAAAAACAAGAAAAGGAACAAAAAAAGAGTACAGGTAAACTAATTTAATTAAAAGAAAAAGTCAACAATAACAAAGCATAAGGGAAGGGGAAAGGCAGAACAACCAAGCAAGAAGGAAGACAGGGAAAATAAAACAAAGGAAAACACAAAAACAGATGAGAAGTAAAATTTAGTTAAGAAAGGAGAAAAAGTTAAAAATTAAGGGAATGTCGGGTAATGAGTAAGATAAGGGGTAAGAAAAGGCGGTAAAATATGGGTATATAAGGACGGGAATTTTGGAGGAAAGTCACTCCTGCTTTTTCTCGCAAATCGAGAAGTAATGGATCCGAATACTAACTCCCGAAAAGGGGTAAAGGGAAGCGTTGCCGAAGGAAAGAAAAAGAAAGGGAACCTGAAAGGAGCAAGAATATTTCAAAATAAGTCAATAAAAAAGAAAAACATAATTAATTTATTGAACTTCGCAACATTATTGGTTCAAGGGAGAGGGAGCACGAGAGGAATACTAGAGAAAAGCATACAAAAAATAATTAGGTGAATGTAGGGAACTTCTCGCGAATACCGATCCGCGGATCAAGAAAAAACGAAGTGAATAAAAAGGATTATTGCATAATTAATTGATAGCAAAAAGGAGCGATTTATTATAAGTTAAATAGAAAAATTATATCAAGAGCAAATAAAGGGACAGGAGGTAACAGGAGGTGCGAAATCATACACAAACACACCGATATCCCAATTAGTATAATGAAATTATAAAAGGCAAGAAACGACAAAAAAAAATGCGAGCGAAATAAGAAGACACGCGTACACCGAGAATATAAACAAAGAGCGAGCATCGACCGTGACGAGCCAGCGCGTCGCGATCTACCGCGTCACGATATATCGCGCCCCGGGCGTCGGTGCGAGTAAGGAAGGGGTTCCTGTTACCGACGCATGGTAATCTCGGGTAACACTGCAAATCAAACCGTTACCGATCGAAGAATCAGCTCGGGACGAATTACACAAAACATCACAAACAACACATTACACTCATACACGGCGTTAAATTATATTGTATCGCATCCATAAAATTGAATGAATTATTTTGTTTGTAAATTGCCACCCAAATACCTAAGTATAAATCAATTTATTCCCTGATCGAGTCTCGAACAAACAAATATATTGTAACGATATTCCGACCCGTTACAATATATATATATATATATATATATATATATATATATATATATATATATATATATATATATATATATATATACATATATATTGGGAGTAAAATGGGCATTTATTGTGAAAGAACGGTACATTATGTTTTATTCAAAGTATTGTCCATCGCAAGCTACTACTTCTTCCCATTTTTCTGGCAGCATATGGATACCGCGTTGGAAGAACGCTTCATCTTTTGAGGCTATCCACAAATCGCCCCAATTTTTGGTATCTTCATATGATGTGAAGTGCTGCCCAGACAGGCCGTGCATCATCGATCGAAATAAATTATAGACAGAGGAAGAAATGTCTGATGAATACGGCGGGTAGGGTAAAACTTCCCAATTGAGTTTTTCCAAGTAGGTTTTGACCGGCACCGCAACATGTGGACGAGCATTATCATGCAGGAAAATAATTTTGTCGTATCTGGAGTAGTTGTTATGTAATGATCTCGCATTTGTATATTGACTGTACTGTCGGTTTTTTGGAGTCGACTGTACAGGCAAGACTTAAACGCGAAGTGCGCGCGCCGCTATCCACGAAGGGACTTCGCGTATTTCCGTAGATACTCGGGCTCGAACAAAGCTCGGTTAGGCCGTTGCGCGTAGCGTCACTCGTCGTTTGGAGTACGTCGCGAGAAAAAGGCTGCTATATCCCTCGTTATATATATTGAATAAAGAAAACGATTATAGTGTTATTAAGAAGAAATAAACGGAAGTCGTCTACTTTATTCTCCTCACTCCTCTGCACACAAAAGTTTCAACTGGTTATGGACCCAGTCACCCACCTTGCGAAATTGTGAGAGCGAGATCGTAGAAAGAACCGCGAAACCTCGTGCGATACGAGGTGGTGAAAGCGGCCATCTTGGTCAAGAAAACGTGGGTCATCGAGAACGTGCGTGCAAGTGATTTGTATCCACGATGTCCGACGGAATCTCAGCGAAGCTTGTGAAGATTCAACGGGTCAAATTTCTAAGGATGCAAAAGGTCGATAAATTCATTACTAGTGGTGAACGACATACAGCACGTGGTAGACGGTTCGAGAAAAATGCCACAGGTCGTCGAGGGCCACGAGAACGAGGCGAAGCAATGGCAGCGCGACAATGCGAAGGCGGAATTCTTGATCCTTTCCACGCTCGAGGAGGAACAGCAAAACAACATACTGCACGAGTGCGAAAGCGATGTGGGAGAAATTGTGTCAAGTGCATGAGCAAAAGTCTGCAACGAACAAAATTGGTCTCCTGCTAAAGTTTCACGAACACAAGATGAGTGCAGACCATACCGCGGTAAAACACGTGTCGACGCTAATGAATATGGCGGGGCAGCTGCGAGATATCGGTGTGACAGTGGACGATGATACGGTAATGGCGAAAATATTAGCCGGACTCACGCCCAAGTTCAATCTATTACGGGCCGCGTGGGAAAGTGTCGAGCCCGCGCGACAGACAATAGATTATCTTCACGAGCGATTGATTAATGAAGACACGCGACTCAGCGAAGACAGTGATGCAGTGACCGCATTGGCGGCAACCAAGTTTGAAAGACACAAAGGAAAACCGCGTAAACCTAAAAGTGAAATCGAGTGTTACCGGTGTCACAAAAAGGGACATTTCGCATACAAGTGTGACAGTGATGGTCAACGGACGGGCGGTAATCCCCCTCCAACGGACAATAATCGAAAAAAAAACGGGCGGTGATCGCAAATGGGCGGGAAAAAGATATAACGCCCAGGACGATTGCGCGCTAATGGCTGAGGAAAAGGCGGGAAAGCGCGAATCGAAAGAGAGAACTCAAAGTGTACCGGTAAATGGCGCTGGTAGTGCAACCGAGTTCACGAGTGATCAAGCAAAAGAATTGCTTGCGGCCAGTCAGAGCGATTCCTGGCTTACCGACAGCGGGGCGTCAAGGCACATAACGTACCGACGTGAGTGGCTTACCGACTATCGGGAAAACGTAGCAGGTGACGTGATATCACTTGGCGATAACAAGCAATGTGACATTATCGGCGAAGGAACGGTGAGAATTAAAAAGTTGATAGGCGGTGCTTGGCAAGGCAGACGAATTGAAAATGTTCAGCTTGTACCGAAACTTCGTAAAAATCTTCTTTCGGTGGGTATGTGCACGAGCAAAGGTATCGACGTGAGATTCCGAGATAAGTGCGGGAGTTTTCTACGCGGTAATAAAATAATCGCGTCTAGTGTGAAACAAAGCAACGATGTATGCCAAATGTTCATAAAAGTGATAAAACCCGGAAACATCGAGCAAGCGAACGCGTCGACCACAAGCTTAAGTGTGTGGCACGGAAGACTGGGACATGTGGGTGAGCGTGCGATACGCGAAATGCCAAAAAAGGGTCTCGTGGGCGGTGTACCGTCAACAAAAAAGGGCGAATTTTTCTGTGAACCGTGCCAGTTCGGGAAGGCACATAGATTACCGTTTAAATTAAAATCGGAAAAGGCAATGACGGAGCCTGGTGAGCTCATACATACCGATGTATGTGGACCCATGTCAGTAGAATCTCTCCGTGGTTCGAGATATTTCTTTACGTTCAAGGATTACGCGAGTGGGTACCGGTACGTGTATTTTCTGAGACAGAAATCAGACGTATTCGAAAAGTTTAAGGAGTTTGAAAAGATAATATCAAACAAATTCGGTCGTTCCTGAGGTCGTCCTCAGATCGGACAACGGACTCGAATTCTGTAATCAAAACATGAACAAGTACCTCGCGGAACGAGGAATCAAAAAGGAAAATACGGCGCCGTACACACCTCAACAAAATGGGAAATCCGAACGTGATAATCGGACGATAGTTGAGAGCGCACGCACAATTATTCATGCCAAAAATCTACCGATGAATCTTTGGGCAGAAGTAATAATCGCGGCAGTGTATATTCTCAATAGAACCGTGTGGTCAGAAAACGGAGTTACACCCTACGAGAGGTGGGTTGAAAAAGTCCCAGACAGGAGACATTTGCGAATTCTCGGTTCGGAAGCCTACGCGCACATACCGAAACAATGTACGCAAAAACTCGACGCACGCGCGCGAAAGACTATTCTCGTGGGATATGAAGGCGACTCCGCGAATTACCGGTTATACGATCCAGTGTCGAAAAAAGTGAGTGTGTCAAGAGATGTGACTTTTCGCGAGCAAGTTGGAAAAGTAAAAACGAGCTTACAAGAGTCGGAAGACGACGATAGTAACGATGAGCTGACTCTACCAACGAATAGAGTCGAAGAAGTAGAACCGGAAGAGATCGAGGTCATCTCATCGGAAGAAGAAGAATTTCAAGAAGAGGACGACGAGGAAGAGAGACAACCTCAAGAGACCGTGTGCAGTCTACGAAATCGAGCATTGATACGAACTCCGGCGAGATACACAGTGGATGTGGCAGAGTACGTCACTCCAAATTCGTACGAAGAAGCGAAGAGGGGCGAAGATGCTGAAAAGTGGCAAAAAGCAATCGAAGAAGAGCTTCAGGCACACGAAGAAAATTCGACGTGGTCACTTGTACCAAGAACGTCAAAATTGAACACAATCGACTCGAAGTGGGTTTTCCGAGTAAAAGCAGATCAAGAAGGAAAAACGAATCGATATAAAGCAAAACTGTGTGCATGAGGCTTTATGCAGAAGCACGGAATTTATCACACGGAGACGTTTGCTCCGGTAATACGGTACGACTCGCTGCGAGTATTTCTCGCCGTAGTCGCGAAAAACGATCTCGAATTAATTCAATTTGACGTTCAAGCAGCCTTTCTCTATGGGCGATTGGAGGAAAACATCTACATGGAAGTACCGGATGGACTCAACGAAAAAGAGAACTCAAGAGATGGCGCAGTGAAAAACGTGGTGTGTAAACTAGAGGAATCGCCGTACGGCCTAAAACAATCTCCAAGGTGCTGGAACCGCAGGTTCACACAATTTCTGAACGAGTTTGAGTTCACAGAGTGCGAAGCTGACCCGTGTGTATTTACCGATCGGTTTGACAGTGAACCTGTATATCTAGCTCTATTTTTTGATGATGGTCTAGTAGCAGCAAATTCGGAAAAGACTCTAGATTATATAGTAAATCGGTTGAGTAACACGTTTAAAGTAACAATTGGCGATTTGAGTGTATTCGTAGTGGGTGGCACATAGTCCGAGACAGAAAAGAAAAGACTCTAGTAATACACCAAAGTGTGTATACAAAGAAACTCATCGATAACTTTCGAATGAGTGACGCGAAAGTCGAGAGCGTGCCTGCAGATCCGCACGCAGCGTCATCCCCTTCAGAAACAGACAACAATATACCGGTCGATGTACCTTTTCGCGAAGCTGTCGGGTCTCTGATGTTTTTAGCAACTGTATCGCGACCAGATATATCGTACGCGGTAAATTCAGTTAGTAGATATCTAGCAAATCACGATTACGTTCATTGGCGAGCTGTGAAGCGTATCTTCGCGTATTTAAACGGAACAATTGCTTACGGGATAATGTATCGAGGCGGCGGTAGCAATTTCGAGTTGATCGGTTTCTCGGACGCTGATTATGCGGGCGACATCGAAACAAGACGATCGACTACCGGGTTCGTTTTCTGTTTGGCCGACGGTGCGGTTACTTGGTCATCGCAAATACAAAACATGGCGACCTTAAGCACCACAGAAGCAGAATACGTGGCTGCATCGACAGCAGCGCGAGAAACAATTTGGCTACGCAATTTGGTGTCTGGTATCGGATGTCCATGTGCCAGTGAGACTACATTATACGTAGACAACCAAAGCGCTATCAAGCTAGTCAAAAACCCAGTCTTTCATAAGAGAACGAAGCACATAGACATTCGATACCACTTTATACGAGAAAAGATGGAAAATAACTAAATAAAAGTCGAGTACGTCCCTTCTGAAAATCAACGAGCAGATATTTTCACGAAGGCCATATCGAAGGATCGATTTAGAAAATTATGCAAGGACATGAACATGTTACCGGTCAATACAAAAGTCTCGAACGGCGGTAGTGTTAAGGCCTAAGGCCACTGTAACGGTCCAAAAAAAAGGTTTTTTCACGAATTTTTTGCTTCCAAAATTGAAGGTAATTGAAAAAAAACTTTTAAGGGTGTTATCGGGCATACATTAAACTTTATTATCAAATTTTTTTACAGCAAAAAAAAACAAAATGGCGGTTCCACAGCTATCTTCCCGGGGCATGTTTTGCTTGCAGGGCTCCGCGGCACGCAGCACCACTGGTGCACTTTTGAATCTAGAACAAAAAAAAACCATCAATCTAGAGGGTTATAGCTAGAGAATGTCGATCGGATTTTAAAAAGTATCAATTTTTGTGGATTTGGCGTGCGTTTGAAAAAAAAAATTGATATTTGACGAAAAAAACGGCTAGTTTTTTGTTAATAAAAAATCAATAAATAAAGTTATTGAAAATCCCGATCGACATTCTCAAGATAATGTTAATGTTCACATCTGGTCAAAATTTCAAGTAAAAAAAATGAAAATTGTTCGAGTGATGCTGCGTGCCATTTTGAAAAACCGTATTTCGAGAAAAACGCGTTCAAAGTTTTGCGAATAGTTTTTTATTGGAAAAAATAAAAAAAAAAAGGTAAAAAAAAAATTTACCGTTAGTCTGCAATGCCAGCACCATACATTTGTCCTTCGATGGCCAAATTTTCGTCTTCTTCGTCTTTCCTGGTGTATTTTTGGAGCGCGCGCGCACTTTTTGCCGCGTCGCTCAGAGATGTCTCCGCGTGCGTAATGCGTTTGGCGTCGGCTTCGATTCCGAAATTATATAACTGTACACCAATTTCCACCTCCAATATCTTGAATATTTGCAAGACGTTGGTAAGGCCGCCATTGAATGTGCAAACAGCGATATCCGTCGCGATATCTAGGACAGTTTTTCCGCTTGAAGATGATTTGGGGGCCAAACTCCAAACGATAGCGTTGAAGCTTTCGTTATTATTTTGAGTATAGGCCCCCAAGCAACGCTCCAGCAAGTCATCCCGGCTCAATTCCATGTAGATGGGTTTGATGGCTTCATAAACCTTCTCACTCATTGGCTGATTGTGATGATACGCATCCAAGGCATTTTCCGCTTTCGCTTTCTTCCAACTGCACCAATTCTCTGAACATTTTTCGTGCTGAGGCTTTTCATCCGTTGACATTTTGTGAAAAAGGGTTGCCCAGATCTCATTTTTCATATTTTCGATGGAATCGGGATTTCGACGGATTGCCAAGCCGTAATAAATTGTTAGTTCGTCAATCAATTTGGCAGTTAGTTTGCCTCTTCCCCCGAGACCTTTTGTTCCTTTTTTCAGGTTTCGCAATCGAGTGCCCATTCGTTTTTGCACGTGATCAATGCACTCTTTTTTGTGTGCATCAAAATTTTCGTAAGGTTTAGAATCCACGATGCCTTTGAATGTTTTGGAGTCGCCATCTCCGATATAATTAGAGTATTTTAATCCGTATAAATCTTCTGAGCGTTGGAACATTTCGACGACAGCATCGACTTCCATTTTTCCCGATGATCCTGTGTGATTGGCTTGGCATTCATCGGCGTGACTTATTTGCCATTCTTCAAATTCCGTTGTTCCGTTTTTGGACTTCCAGTGCTCGCATGATTTGCAATACTTTGATTTCACTTCGACGTCGATTATTTTTCCAGTTAACCAGCGTCAGTTTTTCCATTTTTCTGGCTTTCCTCCTTCTCTTTTTGCGCTGCTTTCTTCATGCTTGCATCTCTCACTGCTTTCGTTGCGATTGCTATCGTGTTGACCAATTTATCATAAAATGAATGAAAAATTGGCTGCGGCAAATCCATGAACGCGCAAAATTTTTTGATTCCATGTAATCCTATTCCAATCAGTCGCATTGCAAGCACGATTCTACGATTTATTTCATATGCATTGCGAATGAATTTGGAACTCGGAATATCCACATCGGGACATTTTGGGCAAGCGATCACAATTTTGAAGCCTAAACCACGAGGACTTCTTTCTCGAAACGCAATGTCAGATCCGCACGTTTTGCACTTCACGTGCTGGGCAATAACGGAAAAAACGGCGCAGAAATTGATGATTCTATAGCCGAATTGACTATTAACATCGAATTCCTCGTTGCAGTCCTTCAGTTTTTTCGCCGAAGCGCTGACGCCCTGCTCATCCCTCTCACATTCATATTGATTCATGGGTCGTCGTTTCATCCCGCCTGACCGACGTCGCGTTGGATACGAGGTTTTCGTACCTTTTTTTCCAAGATACACTCGATCACTCATTTCAACTAACGCGTTCGTAAATTTTACAGTGAAATCGTAAAAAAACCACGGAAAACACGCAAAAATCGTCGCTTATGAACAGTCAATCGCTTTTTACTGTGCGCTTGCTGTCGCTAAACTAATGGAATTTTTCTTCATAATGCTCAAAAGGCTCGAAAGGACACGTGGAACAACAATACAGGCGGTTGGGAGCAATAGGGGGGGGGGGGGGCTATTGTGCCGTCCCTTTGCCCGTTATGTTTGTCGCAGGTAGTCGTTTCGGAGTAAGTTTTGACGCGCTTGGCGGCGACCTCTATTTCCTAAGGAAAAAAAATTTTTCTCGCACGGGACCTTTTTTTCCTTATTCTAGAGGGTTTAAACTATTTTTGAAGCCAATAAAAAAAAATCGATTTTTCAAAAAATTTACAGTGGCCTTACCCCTTAAGTAATGATCTCGCATTTGTATATTGACTGTACTGTCGGATTTTTGGAGTCGACTGTACAGGCAAGACTGTTAAACGCGGAGTGCGCGCGCCGCTATCCACGAAGGGACTTCGAGTATTTCCGTAGATACTCGGGATCGAACAAAGCTCGGGTAGACCGTTGCGCGTAGCGTCACTCGTCGTTTGGAGTACGTCGCGAGAAAAAGGCTGCTATATCTCTCATTATATATATTGAATAAAGAAAACGTTTATAGTATTATTAAGAAGAAATAAACGGAAGTCGTCTACTTTATTCTCCTCACTCCTCTGCACACAAAAGTTTCAACAGTAGTAGTGGGCGCGTTTTTCCTTGAGTGCTCGTCTCAATCCTATCAATCGTGTTCGGTAAAGAGCCCCAGTAAAGGTTTAGTTCGGTTTGACCAACTCATAATACACGACACGGTCCCCATGATTATCTCTCATTTGGGTTATCGTAGTGGATCCATTTTTCACCACCAGTGACTATACGATGCAAAAAAAACCCTTTCGCATGTGCCTGGCAAGCAGCATTTCACATGTGCAAAATCAACGCTCAACGTTTCTCGACTTCAGTTCATATGGAACCCAATTTCCTTGCTTTTAAATCATTCCCAACGATTTTAAACTATGTGAAATTGCTTGTTGAGTCACTCCTAATGTAAGTGCACGTTCTCCTTGCGTTTGGCATGAATCTCCCTCCAATGATGCTTCCAATTCCGCGTCTTCGTACACTTTCGGCTTTCCGCTACGTTCTTTGTCTTCGACGTCCAATTCACCGTTCCTAAACTTTTGAAACCACTCACGACAACTTCTCTCACTTAAAGCAGCCTCGCCATATGCAATCGATGCGCCTCAGCTGCAAACTTCTTCAAATGAAAAAAGTTCATCAAATGTTCCGGCAAATGACGCTTATTCGGCTCAACATTTGAAATGTTTGCACGAAATAAATTATGTGATACTGATTTAAAATCGCTAATATTTCAAGGTTATGGTTTTGCCGGATTCCCAACCTTACGAAATGACGTTTTACCTCAGCCAATTTCAATCGTAGCCTCCTGGTGGGGTCATCTTTTGTCAAACAGCGGATACTTATTTGTACTCAGGGTGTATGTACAGGGTGGACCACTTAACGTGACCACCCCAAATATCTCCGTAGCCTTTAAGTGACGAAAAAATGTCGGGAGGTAATTTGATTGATTTCGGAAGGCTGATACGGTGGTGAAAAGTTCATGTCTGTCAAGGTCATAGTTTATAGGTGTTTTACACCTATAATATCATGACTGAAATGATATCATAAGTCGTTGGATCCGTCTGAATATCAGTTACAACATGTCAATAAAAAAAACATGTTTCCATTTGAAAAACCATTGCTGACCTTGAGAACGCAAAAACTAAGACCTTGACAAAAGTGAATTTTTCACCACTGTATTGACCCTTCAAAATCAATCAAATTACTTCCTGACATTTTTTTCATCATCCTTACAAAACGATCCGTTTCTTGGGCCGTTTCAACGGAAAACAAACGGTCGTTTTCTAGGACCAAAAATAACTGTTACGAAGGTCCTTCATGACGGCAAAAAATATGGAATTCTCTTGCATCGAACACGGCTAAGAAAGAGTGTATATTTCAATGGTACTGATTCAGGAACTGAAACTAATTTTCAGGCACTGAAAAGTTTGAGTAATGAAAAAAAAAACATTTTATTGCTTAAACACAACGAAAAACGTATATCCGTTGGTATCGAGGCTCTGAAAATATCGATTAGCCTCGCGTCAACTGCAACGATTTAAAAAGCCTGTAGGTATTGGGAAACCGAATACTGATTTGTTTGCTCAATCACAGACAATTGAAAACGAAAACCTTTAGGTATCGTGGGCCCAAATATGAATTTGCCTTGCATCGAACATACGCAATGAAAAGTTCTTAGCGCTTTGGGTATTGAAAGGAAAAGAATATGAATGTCTCTTCAGGCGCAGTGTCACAGCGGCCGAGCGGCCAGTTGCAGATTCCCAAAGTTTTCTTAGACGGCAGATATCTCGAAGAAAAGAGAAGAAACCTCTAACGCTCTTCAGAACAACAAACAACATATTTTTCTCCGTTTCCCCGGAATGTGATCTGTCTAGGAGAAAACTTGGCCATAGGATTTTTAATTCCTAAAAATATACACCTTTGGTTGCTGTGAACAAAACTTTGCTTTCGATCCAAGACATAATAGTTTGCGCTAATCAAAACGGAAGGTCAAAACTGTGGATTTCTCTGCATCGAACACCGGTAAAGCAAAAATGATATCTTCAGGTACTGAATAGCCAGAAATATGAACTTTTCATATCTTGCTCGAAGACAACAAGAAAAGTATACCTGCGCAAATATGGATCGCAGTCTCTGGAGATTGCAAAGCGAAATATATGGATTAGTCTGCTCTATAGCAGGCAATAAACAATTAATGCCTTTAGGCATCGCGAAGCGAAACATGTGGATTGCAGATGGCAGCTCGATTGAAGATAACAAAGAATTCAGGTATCGAAAGGCTACTAATTCCCATGTAGGGGGATCGGTAGTAGCCAATGATTGGCCGAAGCTCGACTCCGAGCCTCCCAACATTGGCACTCGAGCTTGATCCGATCATCGGCCGGGCCACGGATAGTAAGTGTGGCTCGATATTGGCCGTAGAAAGACTTACGAAAATCGTTCGAGCATCGCGTAAGAGCTCGTTCGAGAATCGGCCAACAATGAGTCCCCATCAAGATTGCCATCATTGGCACTCGAGCTTAACCCGATTATCGACCGAGCCTTGGCGGGTGATTGTGACCTGATATAGTTAACCAGTATTGGCCCTAGAATGGCTCATAAGAATCAGCAGAATATCGCATATGAGTTCGTTCGTGAATCGGCCAACAATAAGTCCCCAATATAAAACTACCATTGTTTTTTCCACAGGCCGAAAATCGGCGATATAATACCGAACGACGGCCACACAATCAATTTGTTCATTAATATCGCTTACTGATGTAAATTCACACCTTCGAATCGAATGCAATAAGTACATAATTATAACGAAACTGTTGCCGACACTGGTAGAGGGGTGGTCGGCGTTCGGCTTTAGCGGTACTTCGAGTTAAGCAGCATTGTGCGTGGCCAATACTCGGAGCGGTGACCGCTTAGCCGCGCAAAGCTGGCGTATCAACCAGCGAGCGGGAGGCCAACACTTCTGATCTCTTGGTGTACATATTTGAGATAAATCCTTTGCACCAGAGTATCAAAAAAATGTAGGGCTGTCTATACCGGTACGGCTTTTCCACAGTTTCTCCGTACCCTCGGCAAATGTGATATAGTGTAGCAAGCCGGCTGTAGACGCAACGGAAGTAAGGTTAGATTAACGAAATGCGGGGGTGATAGGAAAGGGTTCAATTGGGAAGGGTTATACGTAAAAACGCGCGAGGCCAAGCGTTGGAACTAAGGAATTAATTGAGACCGGAATATAACGAAACTGTTTTTATTCTTTTCGGTGGATCCACTTTTCCTTTTTGAATGCCTTGACTTTTAGTGCGACAGTAATTCTTTTTTTTCGTATCAATTTTTAAATACCAACAAGACGAAAATATATGAGATTTTTTAATCACCTGTATTGTTGCATGTTTGTTTCTTGTTTGATCCCGTGTTCATCGGAAACTTCGTATGAAGCAACTGGCGTGCACCGCAGTCCGACATATCAGGCATATTTTCTGACTTTCGCCATCAGTACTGGCACAGTCGCGAGTTAAAAATGCCCTTTAAAGACGTCTTCTGCCTTGAGCAAAATCAACTGGTAGAAAAAAATACAAACATATATTAAGAAAATGTGCTACGTTATAGGAGGAATTCTCCGCCAACTGAGCTACTTTTTTTCGAGCCTTTTCAGATATTTCGCATAATTTGCCATGCTTTAGTACTACTTAAAAACACATTCTGTGAGTTTTTTAGATTTTGAAATTGATACGTTTGAGAATTTTTTTTCCGATATGTATATCTGGAAACGCAGAAATCGGGCGGCAAAAAACGAAATATATGAACAAAAACGTTTCATGATTTATTCAAAGAGTTTTAACACCAGAATCAGTTTTGAACCTTATCCGGTCCCCCAAATGAAGCATTAAATAATAAATAAAAAATGTTGTCCATTGTTGACTCGAACGATCTTTAGATCTTGACATCTTTCGAGTAAACATTGGACAATATTGTCTAATATTTTTTATTTATTATTCAATACTTTATTTGGGCGACCAGATAAGAGTCAAAATTCAAATGTCAACATTCGAAATTGTAAGTTTGAACTTTTAATTTTAATTCTAGTTCAACAAAAATCAATGGATTCGAATCCAAGTGGACTCAAATCCATTGATTTTTTTATTAAAAATCGAACGTGGATTCGAACCCGCGCCCACTCTCGCTTGGACGCCGAAACTATTGTGCCATTATTTACTTGCCGTTGGACTTACCTCGTGAATATCTGGGCAAAATTTTGTCCGACGACATTTAAAAAAAGCGTTTTTCTTGGAAAGAGACACCCTTCATGCTCACCAACGGAAAACTAGTAGTTAAGATACACCCTGCATATGTTTATTAGGGTGGCACAAATTTGAGCTCTATTTTTTTTCCCTTTTCTCACCATCCAATTATCTTGTTTAAAGAAAGAAAAAAATTGTCGCGAAAGCTGCGAGCGGTCAATTTTTTTTTAATTCGCTCGAGCCTCCGAAAAATTCTAATTTTCATTAAAAAAATTGATTTTGTCTCGTCCACTTCTCACCCACGAAAGTTACGCTTTATCATTTGTAAATTAACCTCTCAAAAGCTCTAGCCGGTCAATTAATATTTAATTGTCGCTTAAGAGCTTTGAAATTTTCAAAACAATTAATCCTTTTTCTTTAGAAACAGTTTTACGCTCATCGTAGTGCGTCCCACAGTCTGGTTAGTCAAACTGCGGACCAATCGTAGCTATACTCTGTAACCAGCGACGCTATAATACAATAATACATAATAACACATATCATCTAATTGGTCTTTGTTACAAATTATTATAATAAATTATGCAGAAAATGTAGCACTCCGCTATTCATTTTGTTTTCATGCTACAAAGAATTATACTGCAGGCGAGATTTTTTTTTGGCGGAAATTCAGAATTTCGAAAACCTTGAGCGACCACTAAATATTCATTGGCCCCCTAGAGTTTTCGCGAGATTAATTGAAAAAGGATAAAGCATAAAATTTATTGATGAGAAGGGGACGAACCAAAATCGATTTTTCAATAAAAATTGAAATTTTTGGGAGACTCGAGCGACCGCTAAATATTTTTTTTACCGCTTGAAGCTTCCATGACAATTTTTTTTTCTTTGAAGAAGATAATTGGATGGTGAGACGAAAGAAAAAAATATAGCTTAAATTTGTGCCACCCTAATATATATATATATATATATATATATATATATATTAGACTGATTTAAAAAAAAATGCTATTTTTTCCTTCTGGATTCTCGTGCTATTGTTGGGCACTAATAGAAGAAAATTTCTCTTAAAAAATGGGCGCCGTCACCCAATTTTTAGAGGTGGCTATCTTGACTTTTTTGTATTTGAATTTTTTTTAATGAACGTATTGCATTTAAGCATAGTCATGGCTTCGGATTACGGATTAAAATCACATCCAGCAGCTATTTCGTAACAAAAATAAACTTTAACAATTGGTAAAGATTGCAATATTTACAATTCAAATCCAGGTAGATCAATAATGGCGTCTATACTACTCTCGTTATTCATGTAGATATATTTATACGCATTAACATTTCGCACTTTTTACGGAAAATTAAATTATAAGCTTTTATTCATAAATCATGTATTTACATTTTGAAAATGCTACACTTATATTATCTTCAAACTCATTTATATTTCTTCCCAGCCACATTACATCGCGCATGCCACTGCGCATGTCACTGCGCATCCGCGGCGCCATTTTGTATTGGCGCGGCGCATTTGTAAGTGGTGTTGTTTTTTTTCAATGTGACTCAATTAAAGACAATTTTAAACAATGGCTCCGAAAAACGAAGACAACACAATGGCTAATCGGCAAGGAAATTCCGAAAGGACGTACCCGTCATTTACCGTCAAATCGGAAAGTTTTGAGTTTGTTCTTGTACAAACATAAGAGAGAAAAACTGACCATACGTCGGAGTGCACACGAAACGATCAAAAAAGTTTTCGAACAATGGTGCTGAAATTACAACGCGTCGATTGAATAACGCAATCGTGAAATCAATTAAACTCTATCAAGTCTGGAAAAACTTTTAAAAAATCGGGTTAAAAAGAATTTGCCGTCACAAATATTGAAGGAGCGTAAATTTTAGAAAGATTTGGACAAACTGTTCAACGTTGCACATTTTCGTTCTGCCCAAAATGTAAACGAACTTGAGCGATTATTGTTGCTATACAACGGAGAAATAATCGGAACGATCCAGCACTCTCTGCAATTACAGAGGAAACTACAGATTCACCGTCTCCAACTTCCAACGGCGATGCAAATACAGAATATCTCGAATATCTCAATGACGAAGTCAGTGCAGGTAATGATTGAAACGTGCGAGGGCGCCAATCTAGATCGCACTTGTCTTGCTGTTGCCGGATTGTGCTCTGCTTTTCATTTACTTTCTCATTAAATTTGGAACAATTTATGTTTTAGTTTTGAGTCAGACTCTGTGTCAGTGTAGTATCTCCTCAGAGTCTCAACCTTCAGGAAAATTGTCACGGACAATGTCAAATTTTGAAGACGAAATGGAAGTCGATCAAAATAAAACGAAAAAAATTAACATATTGACTCCAGGCCTCGTTTCTGCACTTGACAGGACTAGGACAAGCAGCAGAAATGCTGCACATATTTTATCTGCCACGGTTCAAAGCCTTGGAATGAACTTGGACGATGTGAATGTTAGTTACAGCGCGATACACAGACACAGATAAAAAATGAGAAGGATGATCGCACAAAACATAAAAGCTGGTATGCAAACAACAAATTTATTGGTGGTTCATTGGGATGGAAAAATGCTCTCAGATAATGTCAACCGTGGTAAAGTTGAAAGGCTTCCAATCGTTATAATCGGTCGCAATACGGAGCAATTGCTTGGAGTCCCGAAACTCGACCGAGGAACGGGAGAAAAACAAGCCGAAATAATTTTCAAAACATTGAGAGAATGGAATTTGACTGAACAAGTAATAGCCATGTGCTTTGACACGACCAGCTCTAATACAGGTATTACCATTAAAGACTCATATACACACTTAAGGTGCCGAAAATGCTATCAATTTCAATAATTTTATGTATACCGAAAAAATGCATCTATTGAGACCATGTTTTTTTAAAGAGGTTTTGTTATCTATAGAATTGGAAAATTTTATGAAAATATAAAATTAAATGAGCTGTGGTTGTGTTGTTGGTAAAATGTTTTTTTTTGCTTATAACATCATTTGCGACAACCACAATTCTGATTGTACGCTTTAAAGTGAAAAATATAAAATTAGTTTCTTGAAGGTGATAAAAAAATTAGTTTTTCTCATAGCCTATTGGTTTTGATTTATTTTTTTCAAAATGGCAAAGGCGAAAAACATGTTTCGCTTAAAATACCATCTATATAGCACTTTTTGCTGCGTGTTAATTTTCTTGAAGATTTATTTTTCCGCCAAGAAAAAAACTAATTTTTTTTTATACTAAACTTATCTAGTTTTTTAGTTCAGTACTGTTCATTAACCGATAGTGTTAGTATATTAACTAACAAAATTAACCGATAGTATAATTGTATTAAAAAGTGATTTATATTTTTAAAGGCCCCTCAAATGGAACCTGCGTACTGCTCCAAAGGAAGTGGAGTACACCGTTGCTCTATCTGGCCTGTCGCCATCAAATTTTCGAGTTAGTCCTGACAGGTGTGTTTGAAATTTTTTGGCCAGCAACATCTGGTCCAACAACGCCAATTTTTAAACGGCTCAAGATCAATTGGAATACGATTGATACCGCAGCATTTGAAACAGGATTGGAAGATGGAATTATTGTGAAGACGTTCAATAACCAAAAAGATGAAATATTGAATTTCATATTCCATCAACTCCAAGTATTTTTCACCAAATGTTTCGTTTTCGTTAGATACAAGGGAATTTGAAATAAAAAATATTCTTGTCGTTTTATAACTACTATTTAATTATTTTAGATAACTCAACCAAGAAATGACTATCGCGAACTTCTGGAGCTGACATGTATTTTTTTGGCGGTGTACCACCTCGTGGTATTCAGTTCAAATATCCTGGAGCTATGCATCATGCCCGATGGCTTGCCATGGCAATTTATTAATTGAAAATTTTTCTTTTAAAAAACAACTGGGGCTTACGAAATACAAAATATTGAATCTCCGTGTAATTTGCATTTTTATCGCAATGTTTTACCTAAAGGCATGGTTCACTGCTCCCCTTGCAGTCAAAGCACCTGAGTTTAATGAAAGCTCTTGTAATAAATCAAATGATCAATCACAGAGCTACCGAAGTAGCTAGTCCCAAACTTGCGAGGCATTTGTGGTACATGTCCGAGGAACTCGCTGCATTATCTTTTTTCGACGACGCAGTCCCACGATTGACTAAGCTGAAAATGATTCACAATATTAAATATCGCCACACTACACCGGGAAATTTGAAACGCGTCGTCTTGAAAAAACACGAGCTAAAATTATTGGTTGCGAAGGATATTAGCGACTTCGTTAGCCAGAAATCCATGATTTTATTTGAGAAATTGGAACTCGATACTAGCCAGAAATCCATGATTTTATTTGAGAAATTGGAACTCGATACTAGCTATCTAAACTTCGATCCTCACTTATGGGAAATGAACGAAGGTTACAAAAATGGACGAAAAATAGTGCCTAATTTAAAAGTAATTAACGATGTCGCTAAAAGGGGCGTAGCTCTTGTCGAAATTTTTAATAAAAGCTTAACAAAAAAGAAGATGAAAAGCAGTACTTGCTGCAAGTGGTCCAGCTACATCGACAACGCTTTCCGAATTGCAATAAAAAAGAATCGATTGCAAATTCTGTTCAACAATGAATAGGAATCGTAAAAGCCTTACCGTTAGGTTACGGTTACGTTAATAATATTTTTATTATTTAGTTCATTATGATTATCAGTTTTTGTTAAATTATCGATGATAAAATAAGTCGTCATAATAATAAGTTATTATGTTTTATTAAACAGCATTTGAAATATTGTTTGGGCTCAATTTATTAACCGATTCATAATAATATTTTTGATTTTGTTTTCTAGGGATTCAATGTGTGTACGATATACTTTTTTTCGTCGCAAAACCGCTGTAAAACATACTATTCCCTTATTTATTCTATTTCCGGTATAATCTAATACCATGATCATATTTATTAAGTAAGGTCATGAAAAAAATAACAAAAAGTCGAGATAGCCACCTCTAAAAATAGAGTGACCGCGCCCATTTTTTAGGAAAATTTTCTTTTATTAGTGCCAACAGTAGCACAAGAATCCAAAAGGATTTTTTTTCAATCTTTTTCAATTTTCAATTTCCAATTTTTTTAGCATGAAATAATGTTAATAAAATTTTAATTTTCTATTATTTAAATTTTGATGGCACAACATTTATATATATAATTAAATGATTTGAATTTATTATAATAGAACAATTAAAATTAGTAAATAAACTAAAATTCAATTTTAAATATGCTGAACTATTGAAATCATTAAAAAAATGCAGCATATATTTGCAGATTGTGAGCGAGTGTAGGTAGAAAAGGTGCTAGCATAAAGGCAACGAAACAACTGAAAAAATAGTTGAGTAGCAACCGGAGGGGAGAGGAAACAGTGGAAGTGTTAGCCAGCAAGGGGACGGTGAAATAGAGCAGCTCGAGAAATAAATAGTTAAACAACAAGGATGAGGTTAGGCAGTGAGGTCGGAGAGAGTGTGAGTGAGAGGGCAGAAAGCGAAACGTCGCTCGCAATGGCAGCGACGCCAACAAGAGACGACGCGAACCCGAAGCAGGGGAAGAGGTCTACCTTACCGACCAAGAGGACGAGATCGGCGCCGGTAACGCCGCGATCGACCAAGCCACGCAATCTTGGAGACACCGACGGCGCGCATACATGTGTCTATGACAGACGAAGAAAACACCGAGAGCGGAGTCAGGTGAGGAGAGAGACACAACGGACGAAATATTGGAGACAGGGCTAGAGGAGGAGACGACGACCAAGAGGGGCTGTAGGCCGGAAAAAAAAGGAAGACCCACTGTGTCAGGTCCTCATGACTGCTGGGGAGCGAAAAAGGAAGATAAGGAGCAAAGGAGGATTGAGCGAGAAAACACCTATGGGTGACGAAGAGAGGGAAGGCCTACCCAACTGGCAGAAAGAATTGTTAGGCAAAATAGAAAAAAAGTTAGAGTAAATGAGTCGGGAAGTAGGAGGGAATATGTAAACAACAAGAAGCAATAATAAAGAGACTGCAACAAGGACACGAGCGAATGGCACCACTGCCATGCCGATGCGAAAACATGAACGCGATAATTAACTACTTGCTCGGAGAAGCCAAAGTATGGAAGATGGCAACATAGAGGG